>JAPYYV010006941.1:0-13841 GCA_030522625.1 Copidosoma aretas | reverse complement strand
ATCCACCATTTTCAATTTCTAAAAAAATAACCCCTTATTCGTGATCAGCGACCACAAAAACTGATGCGTACCAATTTTCAAGATGATTTTTTGTGTACTTTTTTATTTATAGGGTATTTCTGCGTTTTTAAAAATTTTTTTTACAGTTTGTGAAAAATTATAATTGTTTATAACAATAGCGGGTCCTTGGCTGTATTTTTCCTGCAAGTCTTATCATCGTATCTGTGGAATAAAAAAAGAATTAAGTCAATTGCTGTCTTCTGTCTCGAGATTTACGATTTTGAACAAAAAAAGAGCAGAATCTCCCACTGTGCGTCGGTTAGCCTTCTTAAATGTAGAAGGTGTATCTATTCTAGAACAATTCACATTAACATAGTATTTATCAAAATTCTTAACATTGTATTTTTAATTTTGTTTTGGAACTCTATTTGGGCGTTTGGCGCCTTCTTTTTTAACTGACCTTCAAGTACTTGTGTTTTTTTGATCGAATTTCAGGACTAATAATTCTCATTGTATCATTTACACTTTCGTATACCATTCCACCCTCATAAATACTCTCTAAATTAACCTTATCGCTAGTCTTGTAAGCTTCATTTTCGATATATGTTTCATTTTCTCTCTTATTATTTAAACCAATACATTTCGCATCTTTCTCAACAATGTCAACAGCCTTGGAACTACACCCATATCAGCCTTTTTATCAAATTTTAAATTCGTACATTGTTCAGATTTTCTCACAAATACAGTACTACCATATAAATTTTAATGTTCTACACTTGGCTTTCGGTCGGAAAATATCTCACATGGCGTTTTCTATTCGATCGTATTAGTTAACGTACGGTTTTTCAAGTACGTTACTGCACATATTATACAAGGCGAAAATTCCTTATTTACGTTTGCTTCCGCTAATAAACAACGTCCCACATCTATTATTGTTCTATTAAAGCTTTTAACAGTGCCATTCAACTCATGTACATCTACTGGGCAATTGTTTATCCAAATACCTTTTTCTGTTAGGGATTAAAAAATTCACTATTTAAATATTCACTTCCATTATCGCATCTAATAATCTTTTTTTTTTTCCTGTTATATTTTCCCTTTTATTTATAAAAAGAACAATTCACCAAATACTTCATCTTTACTTTTAATATAATAAACTCTTGCTATTTTCCAATAGTCATTAATAAATGTGACAAAGTGTTTCTCATTACTTAAACCTTCTGTTCTAAATGGACCACACATGTATGTATGTATAATTGCTAACAATTACTTTGCTTTAGTTCTATTATCATCAAATGGTACATTGTGCATCTTTCTTTTCTGTACATGTTTCACATTTCATAAATACTGATTTTGTTTTATTTATAATACCAGTTGATAATTGTTTTTGTATTAAATATTCAAGTATTTCAAATTAATGTCCCAACATTATGTGCCATTTTTCTTCTGAAGTCATTTTATTATTTAACCCTACATTATTAACTAAATAATGTTTAAATTACTTTTTATAAGATATTTATCATTTTCTTTATTCGAAACAACTATATTTTTTCACCATAAATGCTTTTGTTCTCTTTTCGTCGTAATTCTTTTTCGTTTTTATTTCAGTTATTTTCATAATAATTTTCTTATGTGCTACAGTTTGATCCTTCTCTTTTAATTTGTCTATTGAATTAACTGTGTAACTATGTAAATATATGACTTAAGTAACGCGTAAAACATATAATTGAACTTTTTTTTACTTATCTTTGTACCTGCGCATTCTGAATCATCTACTAATTTTTCAAACTCACTAAAAAATGTTGTAAAATCAATATAATGATTTAACTTTATTTTTCTTAATCTGTTCCTGTACACGATTTTCTATAATGTAGATTCCTTTAAATACAATTTTTCAAACTTTTTAATTATACCATAAGCCGGATCTTCTTTTGTACGAACTCTAGTTACTTATTTGTAATTGCACTACACATGTAATTAATAGCTGTTAAATCGTTTTTTTTGGCTTCTTTGTCAGTTATTAGTCTTGCTCTATGGACACTTGCATTAAATTTCTTTATTTTTAAAATAATATTCTTTTTTTCCACGTACTATAGTCTTTTCCGTTAAAGACTGGTATAGACACTTTGTTTTTCGCCATTTTTATTTCTTTTTTTTCTCGATTCTTCTTCTAAGAGATATCTTTTTAACACCGTACATCTGCAATAACTTTTTCCAGAAATTTTTCACTTTTCATTTGGCCTTTTCGCTAATATTAAAATTTACTTGTTAATACTTGCCCGAACGTGTCTGATGTTGACACGTAAGCAAAAAAAAACTGTTCTCGAGCAACCACACTCTGCTACCATTTTGAGAACACTTATGCAATGATATAGTAGTAAAGTATATTTATAAATACACAATAAAGATATAGATTACATCTTAGTGCGCACGGTACAACTGCTCTATTCTGCTTCCAAAAGCCAACTGACTATCACCTTACATATAGTAGTTACACAATTTACCCTACACTATAGCTATAGTAGTGTGAAAATACATCTCTTCCATAAAATACAGATGTACTTTATTTTCAACAGTTCTATTAGAAATAAAATTATTGCACGAGTTAATCATTTCAAAAAGAGAAAACAAAACTATGGAATCTTTGTTAGAAAGTAGTTGAATTTGTATTATAATTTAAAAAGAAAACTAAAACTAGGATACAATAGCTTTTTCATATAAATAGTATGAATGACGGAATAGGGCTAGGCCCCTACTTGTATATATGTAAATATACTGGGGCATATGCCTGATAATACCTTTAAAAAATGAGAGGTAGAAGATTTATATTTTAATTGTATATATAATTCGACCCAGTTTAAATAACGGAGGAATCAAATAAATTTTACGCTACTATGATTGTTTATCGTATTCACGATGTTGCCAAACACAGTTATCAAGTTAATATGTCCGTACAAGAATTCACTTGTTGATCTGCTTAGGTAAGTTATACATAGAGTTTTTTAATTCCAAAAACGCACTGTAAATTACAGTGCAGATGGTAAGCAAAAATGAAAAAAAATCTTTCCCGAGTATGGCTCGAACATACAACCTCCTGCTTACCCGACAGATGCTCTACCAATTGAGTTACCGGGGAGCTGCGATTCTTAGCCACTATAGGTTCTAATTAACTCTTTCATGCTCGAAAATCGGATGGTAAAGAGACGATGAAGGCAAGTTTCTCATTTACTGTCAGTTAATCCAATATTATTGTCCATAGTATTTACTTACCCATTTATATAAATAGTTTGCCTAAACAGATTAACAAGTAAATTCTTGTACGTACATCTTAAATTTTACCTTACTTTGTTGGGGGGCGGGGAGTAAAAAGGGGCGTATGGAGGGGCTAAAAAATCGTCAGAGGGGGGGGGGGTTATGAGGGAGAAAAGGGGAAATCAGTCACGATGAAAATCACGGAGAAATTGAACGAATTTTATCGTATTAATTATTAGCATATAAATTTATAAAATTTCTTATGATAATTTGCAATTTTTTTCTTATTTAATAAAGAAGCCTATAATTGCTTTATTCTTTCATTTAACAATGATTATTGAAATTTATTTTTTAAATTTTTTTATAAATATTTTATTGTTTTTTCTAATTCTATTTAAAAATTTTTCTTTTATCTTTCAATTTAAAAAATAATACAACATTGAAAAAAACGATTGATTGGGCTACGATTTCGGACACATATACAGACGTGATGTAATATAATTTTAGATAAGAAATGATCTAATTCAACTTAGCATATATTACCGAGTGCATGAATATAGAACAAAAGACAATACCATTTTTTGGTGTCACGCACTCGCTTTCTTTTTAAAAAAATTGTCATCCACTTTGAATACTCATAGAGCAATTATAAAAGCTGTGACGAACATAAAAATAATCGAATTGTTGAATAAATTTCATCACATCTATATTACATTAATATAAGATTATCTATATACTTATATTAGTACAACAATTCCGTCGATTTGATGCATTTATGCTCACAACATTTTTCTCGCACTATTCACACATTTTAAACAATTGTTACCATTCTATTTGAAAAGCTTTGAACATTTCTGGTGATTTTATGATATTTTTTTCAGCTTAAGAGACTTCTTACTGTTTAGAATCATTTGACTACGTGAATTCGAAGATTATGTTATTATGAACAAAATTTATCTACATAATGTATTGTGAGAATTTGTAAATGAAATTTGAAAAATTTATTACAGACGTGAAATTTGTTGTATTAAAATCAATTTTTTTTAATACTTACAGTTAATGTAATTTTAAGTTGTAAAATAATGTATTAAAGATATAATCAGTACAACATTAAACGTCAGACAAATCTCATTTTTTTTAAAAAGTATTAGTATCAAGACAAACATTTTTTTTTAAATAAACAAACTATTATTAAAAAAATTTAAATAGAATGATTAATATTTGTTAAGAAACGCAGTTTTTTTTGTTTATTATTAAAAATCTTAAAATAAACATTATTAATAAAATGTAAATAAAAGTAAATACCTTTATTTACCAATAACTTATAGTAGCGTTCATGCTGTGCTGAAAACAAATACACGTAATGAGTGACTTTATATATCATGTTTTCTTTTAAGGAATTATTTGTCAGCTCATTTTACAACCTCCGATCATGATTGATATCTTTTTAATATAAAATACAAACGTACAATGTTTCATACACCCATTGCTTTCCGCGCACATGCCCCTTATAGTGTAATCTGTCTTACTCTATTATAAGGCATGAATATTATTCTGTTAGTAAAGATGACTATCTTAGATAAACCAGATTATTTTGCAACATACTTATTATCGACCAATCTGCAACGACATGTGCTGAGTCACATCACTCATTATAACTAAGATCTTCGTACTTATGTTCTTCTGATCAGCTGTCTATAATTAGTGTCATGACTTATATCTAGGTATATATATAAAACAAGGTGTGCTAGTATATGGACATCAACCAATCATCAGCTTGCCTTGTTTTTTTCATTTTTAAATATTTGAAAAATACATCAGGCAATTTATTAACATTGCAAACATGAATATTAAATCATCTACACGTAACGATTGATTCAATATTGCGAAAAATATGACAGGCCTGTCATTGGCTCTTACAATAGCTGCTTTGAAAGACACCTTATATTTTATACATTATGTGATACACCGTGTACAATTTCGACTCAACCAGCAATATGGGAACGTTTTTTGAGCTGCCCCAATTAAATTTAATAGCATTTGGGAGATTTTGCGGTCAGTTTCAATCTCTCTTATTTGCTTTTTTTTTAGCAGTATGAACTATAGTTGGTTCTTAGGTTCGCTGTTGCCACTTTTCAAAGAGGAAGTACAACCGAACTTTTTTTTCTATATATATTCGGTATACTATTATAATTTCGTTACTCTTTAATATTATTTCATTTTTTATAACGCGAGCGATAGTGTATATAAACAAGAATAATACTATGGATGAACTGTATTTGTTTCTTTATCAATTTTATTTACCCCTGCCTCCATATACATATTACTAATTAAAATTGTGGTAAAGGTTACTCAAGTGCAAAGTACTTAAAAAGGCATCTGACATTATGCAATGAAAATAAAAAACCTTAATTTATTCCAACATTCTAATTATGTGTGGTATTTTTATTGCACCCTATACTTAGCACTTAATAAATTACTTTTAGACATATATTAACTGATAAAGAAGAAAATGAAAAAAAATGTGTAAAAAATGCGATAAAGATTTTTAAAGATGAGACGATTTAAGACAGCATATGAAATGCCACAATGTGAAACAAATAGAATAAATTCTTGTTCAAAGCATTAAATAGCTTAAATTTTTTATTATTTTTTAACTTCCATGGGGAATTGGAGGAACTAACGATAATACTAAATTTTTCAATATTATAGAATCAATATCTTGGCAGTAAGAGCTACTTTTTTCTACCTTCATGTTGTTTTCTATTGTACACTTGTTAATATCATGTTTATCTTAAAAAATGTAGAAGGGAGAAATCGAAATAAAACCAAATTTATATTCATGTGCATGAACTTATGATTAAGTTGTGTGTGTGTGTGTGTGTGTGTGTGTGTGTGTGTGTGTTGTGGAATAGGTTATCAGTTGATGGGGGGAGCTGAGAAAATGTGAGGGGAAGGTAGAGGAGGAGCAGGGGGGAGCTAACCCAAAAAAAAATTGGTTTAAAGATCACGTAAAAATGAACGAATAACTACGTGATTTGAGGGAGAGCTATGCGGAGCCGGGGGAAGCTGAGGGGGAGCATGAGCGAGGGGGAGTTGGGGGGGAGCTGGAACTCACATCTGTTCATACAACTATGTAATATAGGAAGATATATACAATATATCTTCCTATATTATGTATTAGGGCTTCGCCTCCTACGTTCTCTGCGCTAACACACCAAGCCTCGATGAAAACTTTTAGTGAAGCTGTCCATTTTCATAATGGTTTTTAAAGAAATACTTATTTTTAATCTGAGTCCATATAAATTAAATAATTAAAGCACTTTTATTCAAAAATTAAAGAAAATAAGTAATTGAAACATAAAGTTTTAAGGGATACTGACATTTCTGTGCTTGATACAATACGGTTTGTTTAGATCTCTTTCCCCACTGTACAGAATTTTTAATATCAGTACAGTCCATTTTAGATATGCCACAATGATAAGATATTAAAAAATGAAATACGTGTATTTTTTAGAGTGAGATATAAATAACGCGTCAGAGATGCGATTTTCGCTTGGGCACGGACGCGCCATCCGACGGTTAAGCTTCTTTGAGATACAGCCTTATAGGCCGAAAACAAGCAATTTATTATTAGTTTTTATTGAAAGAATAATTGTCAGGGATTTCCATATTACTTCACACAGCCATTAGAAATATATCATTATCCTCATTATTAAAAACCAAGTAAAAAAATTTTCTACTCAAATGATAAAAATCTAAAAATGTTGGATAAATTCACTGTCTTTTTGATAGTGATTAGATATTTAACAACAGATAAGCAGATAATCACATTTTGTTGTGTATGACTGTTAATTACTTTACAAATTATAAACAGCGAATTATATTCGCACAGTATAAGATGATTATATCTATCACCCCACTGCTGAGAATTAACATCTATCTGAAAGCTGCACTTAACCTTAATACACACTCATTGTCATAATGCAGCTGCTACGATTACTATGAATGAATCAATTTCTTTTTCAAAGCAATAAACAGTAAAATAACTAAAGATCAATTACTTTTTTGGCGATTATATTATTTTCATATCTCGATATATTCAGCTGATAACCTAATGAATATTTTATTGTTTTCGGACGTATAAGTTACATGCGAGAGCTGCTACTTATACACGTTGTATACACATACAATTTTCATGTAAATTCAAATCGAAAATCGGTAGTCTTAGACTGCCGATTTTGAGCTGTAATCCTTCGAGCGTTGCGATCATAGCATTAAATACTCTGGGTGCCTCCCACGACAAAACTTGCGTTGTGACGCTGTAAGGCGGATCATGACTGATGGTAAATACATACAGTGTTCCTGCATCGACAGCCATTACAGTCTGTGCACGCCAAATATGTTTCAGGGTAAGTATGTATGTAAGAATGTCTGTTCAAACATGGGTACGTACGCATATATGTATGCTTGTATCTATGTATGATATATGTATGCATGTGTATATGTTTGCATATATATTTTGTAAGAATGTATGTACGTATATAAGTATGTATCTATGTGTATCTGTATATATGTATGCATGTATGTACGTATGTATGTATGTTTGTATTTATGTATGTTTTTGTGTAGTAATATATTTATGAACGAATAAATGTATGTATCTTTGTATCTCCGTATCTACGTATGCTTGTATTTTTGTTTGACTGAGTTTGATTTTACGAATGTTTGTATACATGCGAGATTGACTGCATATATGTCAAGATGTCTGTCTGTATTTATGCAGTATTCTTGACAGAAATTTAAAGACAGTTAAAATTAATGTTTTTTTACTTTTAATTGTTAATTTGCAATTTTTTTTTTTTTTAGTGACTCAAACTACTGAGCATGGGAAAATTATATGTAGTTTTATTTGTTAATATACATGTTAAGGGTAAACTACGGGATCAAACTTATTTATTACATTAAAACAGTTATTTAATATTTTTAACGGACTCCAATTATATTAACCTAACAACTTTTGTAGTCATTTAAGATGCTAAATGATAAAATCACCATGAAAAAGTGCATTTACAGGATAACCGTACGGTGGAGCGGGAAAATCATCTAATAAATATTATCTAGAAATAAGATATTAAAAAAAAAATTTTTTTCCAAACCTTTGAAAAGTTATGAAAATGGAAAAAAATGATAGAAAAAGACTTAAACAGTCAAAAAACTAAAGACTTAAGACCAATTATAATATCATGGTATGCAATTGAAATGGATAATTTAGAAAAGATGCTGATAATCAATTTTGATTGTAAGGACACGCATAAAACCTTACTTTAATTAGGTTCAATACCCAAGTAGAATCAAAACAATACTATTTTGAAAAAAATTGTCAAAAAACAAACTGTTCAATTAAGAAAAGACTTTCCAGCAACAAAGAGCGCCTAGCATCTTTCGATTCGCAGGTCGGCTAATGATTGGTGGGAAGCGACACACACACAAATCATTCTAGAATCTAATTTTAGTTGTATTTACAATGTGTCATCGATTTGCTGTGTGTAAATCCATGACAACGTGTCTAACTTAAACCTAAGCTGATCGGCCTATTTCTTGCTGGGTCACCTTGCTGATCGCAAATAGCCGCTTTTCTTATAGTTACTTACTCAGTAACTTATGTTACAAGTCTGTATTTTTGCTAAAGAGGCATTTCGCACTGCACCTTAATTTGCTTATCTTTGCTGAAGTGCCTTCTCCTCTTGTGGACGAATTGTATCGTAAGTTGTTAATTTATGGTTGTAATTTACATAGAGATATTATAGATAGAAGAGGGAAGTGAGCCACGATCTGGGGACGTTGGTAAACAGAGAAAGAAGACTTCAGTTTACATGCATCTCTCTCGCACCTCTTCGCTGATTTGTTGACTCAAAGTGAGGGAGGTAAGACAGGAGAGAGATCAAAGAGAGAGCCAATCAGCGAATAGGTGCGAGAGAGATGCTTGTAAACCAATATCTTCTTTCTATGTCTATCGACGTCACAATTCCACTTATAGTCAACCCAATACCTTCCCTCCTCTATCTATAATATCTCTATGGTAATTTACTCCGCTAGTTATTCCGTCAAAGACTAATAGTTATTACTTTGATATAATAACCTTCCATTGTTAAAAGAAACACTTTTTATTATTAAAGCTCAGTTTATGAAAATCAGTTACAATTTGCTTGTATTGCCTAGTAACCTAGAGCTTAAGCAGGTATTTTTTCTTAGTTTTTAATGAGGTTGAGAATCGTTAGTTTTCTTTCTATTTTGTTTCTTTTATAAATTTCTCGTTGTTATTTTGAGAGAGCATGAATCATCACTATGTTGAAAGCATATAGAAAGCGTTGATTTTGCGTGCATTTCTTTCAAAAATGGTCCTCTTTTTCGGTTTTCACCATCCACAAATAAAATAATTAATTGTTGATATAAGCGAGTCGAAATTCGAACAATGTTACTAATATAATAGAGCCATGAAAACTCGACGCGAAAAAGCAAATCATTTATTGGTAGCAGAGCATAAGGTTGACCGTTTTAAAGGATATTTTTGTCGATGAAATCAAGCCCAGCTCAAGGATAAGCACGTGACGTGAAGACATTAAATAAGATCTGATGAGATTACGCTTGCTAGTATTTTCAATAACAAGGTGATAAGCGACGCAATATCCGTCGAAGAGAATTCTCTTCTCGGCTTTTTCTTCTCCTTCTTTATCCCTCAAACTTGGCTGTAGCAGGCTATCTTCTTCGGCTATAGCGCATGACCTAGCGAGTAGGACAAGAGGCATAGCTATCGGAAGATAAGTTGAGGCTTCTGTTGTTATTTTATTAAAATGCTGGTCACTCTTGCTGTTTGGCTTTACACCTTTATACGCTATATCGCTGTTACGTGGCGTTACTCAGTTTGCTGATGAAAACTTGAGCATTTTATAGAAATTCTCAGGGATTAGTTAGTTCGCTCGTATTTTTGATCTTTAGTCAGCTGCTTTTTTCCAGCTACAAAATAATCATGGAGAAGATTTTTAAAGCATAGCGTACATCATTTAGAATCATACAAGAATTAAATGAGGAACTAAAAGACTGCGACTTTATAAAAAAAGACTTATACACGTCAGTTGTGGCCGTGTACATCAGTGCTGAAGTTCAAATTCGCGATAAAATTGCACCTGTCATGGCCACATCTCCGCCGAGTCAAAATCTAGTGCCGATTTCCACTATAAATAATATTACAGCTGAACCTTACGATTCACTGCCTAGCTTATCTTTTCCTACATTTACCGGTAAATACAGTGAATAGGAGAGTTTTAAATAGCACTTTACGTCTCCTCATATAAATAAAGCTGCAATCCCTAAAACAGCGATACTTTAGCCCTTAATGACGCTGTTCAAGGTCAACCTGTGCATCGACTTGAAGAACTTATTATAACTGACGCGAATTTCTAGGTAGAAGAGATAAATTGCTTCGCACATAAGATAACACTCGAATTCGACTATTCAACACTCTAGAGAATGTAATTTAGCTGCCTTTGGTTAGGTTGCCAAACGTCCACGATCTTAATTATTTGATTGATAAAGCTGAGGAGGCGGTTCAATCATTGAGATTATGAAATATTCCGGTTGACCGATACGACAATTAAATCGTTCACTGCATAGTACGCAAATTTAATATTAATTCTTGCGAGACGTTGGAAGTATCACAAGAGAATGTAGTCGGATTTTCTCAATACAGCGTTTTAATGAAATTTTTAGAATGACGCATTCAATCGCTGGAACAATCAAGTACCACCGTTGATTCTCGCAACAGGCTAAATAAAAACGCTTCAAATTCCAATTCGCAATTCAATCAGACTTGTCGCGTTTTAACTAATAACACGCAAATTCTCGAATCTTCTGATGCAAGGCTGACTCCAGTGTGCAATTGATACCAATCTAGTCATTAGTTACACCGTTGCTCTAAATTTATTGCTATGTCACAATAACAAAGACTGACATTTTACAAAAAAGATAAACTATGTTTCAACTGCTTACATAAAACTCATTCTACCAATAAGTGCTCTTCAAATTTACAATGTTTCAGCTGCCGAGGCAAATACCATACAACACAGCACTTTGATAAAGATAAAACAAAGAGATTGCAAAACCGTTATTCGAATGTTTATCAAAATAATGAAAACCCTGGTGGAAGCACGGGATCGTCTTATTCTCAGAATAAGGATTTATTTACAGTTAACGCACAGCACTACAGTTATCCTGAAATCTTACTAGCTCCAGCTCAAATTGTAGTCTTAGATGAGAAGGGCAACCACTTAAGATTCGTGCACTCATAGAACAATGTTTTCAGAGGGGTTTTATAACGAAGCTTAAAGCTTCGCAACTGAAATTACATTTTAAGCGCACGTCTCTATCGATAGTTGGCATCGGTGCCGAATCGACTGCAAAGGCTAGCATAAAGCTAAGTTGCGTTATAAAATCAAAGAAAAATTCGCTTAGCATTTCAGCAATGGTTCTCAATGAGCTAAAGCGTCTTTTACCTCGAAGAAAAATGATTGTAAGCAATTGGATCATATTAAAAATCTGCCTCTTGCTGACCCTTTATTTATTACCCCGGCCAAAGTTGAATGCGTATTAGGAGCTGACACTTACCTTACATTCATTTTAATTGGTCTAGTTAAAGGAGCTGTTGAAACTCCCATTGAACATAATTTAGGCTTTGGCTGGCTCATAACAGGCCCTTTTCTTCAGGATGTTAATACTTTTTATGAGAAAGTAGTCCGTGCTTTTCATACATTTACGGACCCGTTGATTTCGATTCTTATTAGTCAGTTATGGGAGCTCGAGAATAGAAGTCATCAACCTCACCTCACACAAGACGAACAATTTTGCGAAAGCTTACTCTCTCAAACTCACACGCGAGATCGTGAGGGTAGATTTACAGTTCGCCTACTGTTCTTGAAAAAACCTGCGCTAGGCGAGTTGAAAAGTGCAGCCAGGGACATTCTCTTAGGTTCGGAGATACTTTTGATACGAAAACCTCAACCTTCTGAAGCATACTAGAATTTTATGTAAGAGTATCTTAACCCCAAACATACAGAGCTTGTTTCCACGTGTAGCTGTCTCGCCCTCGTACGTATTTATATTACCCCATTATGCTGTTATTCGACGAGAAAAGCCTAGGAAAATTCAAGTGGTTTTCAATACATCGCAAAAAACTACAAAAGGGGTGCCACTAAACAATGTTCTACACTCTGGGCCAAAACTTCAAGCCGATATATTGGTTGTTTTGATAAATTAGCGTTGTTGTAAATTTCTTTTTACGACAGATGTAGGGAAAACGTTTCGGCAAATCTTTGTGCACCAGGATGACGCAGACTGGCAGAGGGTACAAAAATAATTAAGGGGTCAATATAACCTCCATATGCACAGTATTTGACAGTTTTTTTTAGGAATATCGTTCTCTTTAAAGCAAGGCCAATTTAATGTTTTCAAACAAATCATCTATGCATACGCTTTATGGGTCGCTAAGCACAGATCAGACATTAGAATTTCAAAATTCAACACGGCGTATCCAAGATATCAAATTAAATTTTTCAAACTGTACTTAATTTAGTTATAGTGGTTATCGAAGTCACTGAAATTTAAAATGGCAGGTCCAAGATAACGGCAAAAAAATTAAAATTTTTTAAAGTTGTATAAAAATATGGGTATGAGGGTTATCAAGCTCGCTATAAAATTCAATGTCCGATATATGTACATTTAAAATAAAGGGGGTACATCCTTTAACGAAGTAAAGAATGTAAATATATATATATATATATATATATATATATATATATATATATGGGACGTTCTACGTCAACTGAAACAGTGCTCTAGACATTTTTTAGATTTAAAAAAAAACGTTCATAGGCTTAAAATTCTGGAAAAATTATATGCTTTCGAATCTTGATTGGCAGATTAAAAAATTCAAAATGGCTGATCCAATATGGCGGCCAAATAATTAAAAAATCAGCAGATTTTAATTTTAAAAAATACTACCGTATTCAACTGCAAATTCTAAGAAAGAGATGTCTCTTGATATTTTTTAAATAAAATTGTCTTTGCCGAGAAAAAAATTTATGAATTTTTTAAATTCTTCTAGCTTGATACCATCGTATATTTGGGTGTAATACAGACAGAGATAGCTCTATTGAAACAGTTCGTGGAATACGTTAATAATCAGGGTCGCTAGTTGAGAATCCAATGTCATGTGTTAAAAATTCAAAATGGCGGATTCAAGATGGCAGTCAATGATTTAAAATCAGCGGATTTTAATTTTAAAAAATACTACCGTATACTACTTAAAATTCTAAGAAAGAAATGCCTTTTGCTATTTTTTGAATAAAATGGACGTTTTTGAGAAAAAAATTCATGAATTTTTCAAATTCTTCTAGCTTGATACCATCGCATATTTAGGTGTAATACAGACAGAGATCGCACTATTGAGAAAGTGTATGGAATACAACTAGTTGTTTTCATACAACTAACAATGGAACAGTACATCCAACTTTCCCAAACTTCCTCATTATGGT
>JAPYYV010006940.1:0-35665 GCA_030522625.1 Copidosoma aretas | reverse complement strand
AAAAAAAGACCCTTCCGCTCTCGAAAAGCCCGTCCGCGCGTGCTACCCCAAGCCCCGATGGATCCCGGAGGTTCGGCGCCTCCCCGACGAACGTCAGCGGCCGGGGCTATACTTAGGCGGCCGTTATAAATAAAAGCCCCGAGCGGGAGAGCCGCGCGCAAGAGACGCGCCTCCGGTGGCGCGGGCTCATTGTTTACGGGGAGCCGCGGGCGTGATTCCATAGGTCGGCGGGGAATTTTCGTATTTTTTCACGCGCTCGGCCCAGAATCGTCGCGACGGCAGTGTCGGGCTTCGTTTTGGAGCTGGCTGGTTTGGTTCGGAAGTCGAGTTTTCCTCGAGTATTTTGTAAGACGCGGAGCGGTCCCTGAATTTTTGCACGGGGGATTTTTTATTCGCACAGTCGGGGAGATGCCAATTATGAAAATTTTGGAGAAATTCTAGGAAAAATTATCGTTCCGCATCGCTGTTTGAACGGTAAGAATTGTAGTGCTGGAACGGGAAAATTTTTACCACTTCAAACTATAATTTTTACTGTTCGGACAGTGATTTTTCGTCCGTGGTAACGAATAACTGGTTTACCATACGCAGAACAGTGATTTTTTCTCGAATTTCTCTACAATTTTTATGATTTTCGTTTCTCCCAGGGAATATCTGGTACCTCGCGTACGAGCAAAAATTTGTTTCAAACGAGGGAAAAAGTCTCCCGAAACAAAAGGAAAAAGTTCCTCGTTATAACGAGTAAAAAATTCACCCACTCATGCGGGAAAACAATTTAACTTTTTCTTGAAAAAAAAAAAAAATCCCCGGTAAAACCAAAAAATTAACTAGAAAAAATCGTATATTTTACTTGTTTAAAAGAAAATATAAGATGAGCAACCGAATATTTACTCCTTATGATTTTAAAATAGTTACTCACGGAATGCCGAAGAGAGTATATCTACAAGTAGAGCAAAAAGTCAAACAACGCTCTACCGGTAAACGTTCGTCCAAATAGGTCTTGTGTTTAGCCATGAACGAAAAAGAGTGACGAATGCATTTAAATTTCAAGGAATGTATTGCTGTCATTGGAAAAAAATTCAGTCTCCTTGAGCTGATCAGAATGATTTTGAAGCACCACAAAACGTATGCTCACAAGTGCTATAGCATAGAACCACAAGGAAAGAGTTGAAGGCGTCTGAGCGATAGAGTTGTATCTACTTATATTTGTCTTACCACACTAGACTGTTTCTACTTTGCGTGTGATCGTAATGCTGAATTTGAGCAATTTACATTCCATTTCTTTCTCCGTCGTTAGTAAACCGGCGTATTCAACTAGTTAATACAATAATACCCTTGGGATGACACTTGATACCATTAATGTTCAAATTGTACTTGGACATAAAATTTGAAAAGCATTAATTGCTCTTCACAGTATTTACAATATTGAATGTCTCACGTTTCCTGGCTCCACGACGTGTTTCTATCTATTGTGCTAATAGTAAAAAAAATTATAATGGGAACATTAATAATTTTCGGTTATCTCAACAATGTACTCTTGTAAACATGCTTTTCTCGTCGTACGCAAGTCCTCAGATTCTTTGCCAAAAGTTTCGGCGACTCGATTGGCAACGATTCATCGCACTACGCAATTTTTCGACATCATGTCCACGATGACTTGTATTGCATCGCTTGCAACGTCATTGTAGACGCAAGGAATTTGATTTCACGAATACTGTGCAACACGTGCCATGTCAGTGGCAATAAAAATTGTAGTTACTATTTGAATTTCATTTTAACAGGAACGTCACATCATATTTTAGATGATAAAATGTACATGCCAAACACTTCATTTTTCATAACTTTGTTTTGATGATGATGAATATTAATAAAAGCTTCTCATCTAGTTTAGTATGGCTCTGATTATTCAGCAATTTATTTATAGTATTCAGAAGCCCTTTCTTATTGTTGATCGTTTGGCTTCTTAACTCGCTCTAGTCTCTCTATTTATCAAACTCAAGCTTTTACGATACATTCAAACTTACATGAAGTAGGAGTGGATGAGAAGGTGAAATTCTATGACACCTGAATAGTAAAGAATAATAAGAGTAGGTAATGCATAGTTACTACTTTGAACCTTCATATATTTTGAGGATAGGTTTCATACACAAACAAGAGTAAAAATAGTTCATGCAACTATATTTATACTGTAAAAATCAAGTATCTTATGATTATGATGATGTACAATTATTATCGACTAGTAATCGACTGATCAGTGGGAATCATCATTTTTATTAACATTAAAAACTGGTTTGTAGATTGTTTGAACAATTAATCACACGATTATTCGATTAGTCATGGTCAATGTCCAGCCTTGAGTAGTTATTTTCGATGCAACGTACTTACATTGTTAACAAATTCATACATTTTTATGAATAGTATTTTTCAACTCACCATACGTGAGTATAGGAAGTATGATTGATTTAACTCAAACATTTTCTAATCAAACACCGAAACACATTATTTGATTCATTAGTATGTTAAATAAATATTACACGCAGCAGATATGAATCAATTTTGTCGTGGCATTTTACAAGGATAAAAAAAATTAATGATTTGTTTATGGATTATAAAAATAATAAAACTTGTGGACAATCCATCATCTTTACTGAAGACCGAAACAAAAGTTAATCTTGCGTATTATATTCGTAAAAGCGTCGTTCTAGGGGCAAAGACGCGTTACGCCGAGGTTCTTACGCGCCGCGGCTGAGTCTCCGTAACCAAATTTGGATCGTCATGCAGTGCCTACCAGCAAAGTAGCGCCTATAAAGCGTCAGTAGCGACAAAGTATGCGTAAGGGGGGGAAGGGGGGGGGGAGGGGGTTGACTTATTTTTAAGCGAACCGGATATTCCGTGCGATCAGGCCCACAGCTGATTTATGTTGTGTAATTTTTCGCGCTCGCGTTTTTTTCTTATTCGTCTGATCCCCTTTTGAGTATCGCGTTCGGGGGATTTGGATACTTGCTCGTGGTTGCAAAGTGGATCGTTTCTTTTTTGGTGTGGTATGAATTTTTATTTGGTCTCGAAATAAAGTCTTGTTCTGTTGCAAGGTATCTGGACGGTTGTAACAAGTGCGTTTAAAATATTTCGTCAGATGTCAGTTTTCAGTGTATTCGTAACGTAACTCCCGAAAGAAAATATTAGTTTGTCAATACAAATGTATAGCTGATAAACAAGGTCTGTTTTGAAAAATTGACTGATCGTTGGAAATCTACAAATTTTACAGAAAACACCATAATAAGCAAAATAAAATTTAGCAGATGTATAACTTATCGAATCTGATTAAATCGAATACTTAGAGTATTACTGTATAATGTTTGACACGTCATTTAACTTATCAATTATTGTTTTCAGGTAGAAGTTCATAACAACCACATATCAAAATGGCTGACGATGAGGTTAGGTATGTATCGATCGATAAGTCCGATTTTTGTGTTTAAATAGTAACAAGTTCGAATATTTGTTTCGTATGAACTGTTTATCTAACTTCTTTTACTTTACAGGCCATGCATACAATTTTCAAACAAACATTATGATCCCAAAAGCAACAATATTTTTTTTCACAAATATACACTTACCACACATTTTGTGTACCACATTTTAAAATATCCCCGCTTGTACACCAAGAAATTTAATTTACTTCCCAAGTTTCAGCAATGTCATGTTACTGTACAAATAAAAAAACAATTTAACGCAGCATTATTAATCCAGTTGTTATTTGAATATGACTATTTTAATTAAATTTGTGATCAATGACCTTACACTGTACTCGTCCCAAGTTATTTATTAAGCACTATAAAAACGTATGTATTGATAGCTGAAATCCAACTCTGCGATATTTCGTTACAATATAAGCGGTAATAATTTATTAATCAAAAGATATAGCCCAAAGTGGTTTTCTCGCGTCATCTCTTTTGCTATCATGGCTTGGAGATTAACTCATGGGTTTCGGAAAATGGACAGTTCGTAATAAAAACATAATTACGGTCAGGCTCGAAGTTTCTTATTAATAATCCATTCAAAATTTACTGCTTCACAAACCACTCTCTAAATAGCGTTATTCCCACAATACGACAAAAGAAACAATTTTATTATCAAAGAGTACTGTTTTAAAACTTGACGTCAACCTAACCTCTTTTCAATTTAGTTGAATGCGAGTAACGTTTCAAGACCTTGCGATATAAATCGTTTACTTTGGTAGAGACTTTGCCCCACACACTGTCAAAACACAACACAAAAGAGAACCAAACAACTAATCCCGCAACGTTTCGCTTCTTTCATGTTCCCGTGGATGCCATGCAACGCCACCCCCCACCATCACTCGTCAATGGTCACCGACACTTCTTCGCAACGCCGAAAAATCTTTCGCTGCTGATGCTACACTTGAATCCGGCAGTATACGAGTAATTAACAGGTACGACGCATTGCTTCGGCTTTTTGCTCACCCCTTCCTCCTCCTCCCCCCCTGGAGTGCTCGTGTTCTCTCGATTTGTAACAAGGAGATCGTCCTTCCCCACTGCTCTCTCTCTCTGACACCGCGCACGTGTCCTCTACGGACTTTCTCTGATCCACGAATGTGTGCGGTACTCTTCGCGGCTGTATAAACACATCCTCGGACTCAGTCGCGCGTAAATTAAAGGGCACTTTCTGGTTGCGGTGCAGAAGTTGTGCCGCGCAACCGAGGCGAAATACGCGTGCAAGCGGTGTGTGTTATATGCATCCGGAAAGTTGGTCGATTGATGCGGTCATCTGGGTCGTCTGGTAGTCTTCTTTCAAACTGATTTTTTTTTTTTGATATGGTAAAAGACAGTTTTTTCGGTAATTTTGGAAATGGACTTTTAAAATTACGCGGAGCGGGGAACTCGAGCGATGCCGTGAAAAAAAATCTTTGCGAAATGCCAAAAGCTTGAATGAAAAATCCAGAACAACCTTCAAAAAGTAGAAGTCATCCAGAGTCTTTCAAAGACTCCAGAAGCCATCACCTAGTGACTTTGAAAGTCTCTGAGAATCTTTGGAAATCTTTGAAAGACAGACATTTCAAAGCCGTTTAAAGATTTCAGACGTCTATAACAGTCTCAAATATTTCCAGACGACTCGGAAGTCTTTCGAAGGACTTTGAAAGTTTTTCAAAATCCGTCAAAGTCTCATTGGGACTTGAAAGTGTGAATGCCCGAACATAAACCTCGAAATCTCATTGAGACTTCAAAGTGTGGATGCCCGAACATAAACTTCGCACAGCTCGTCATATATTATATTCACGGTGCATCGGATACCGGGGAGAGACGTAATAACGATTTTCGCAGCCCCGTGAAATCGCGTCCATCGAGCGTTAATGCGCCTCTAAAACACAAAGCGTGCGCGATGGGATTCCATTGGTGGATCGCCGGCCTCTGAAAATCAAGCTCGCGCTCTCTGCGACGTCGCTTCGAACGAGCCGTTGTTGCAAATATTTGCCGCTGCTCGGAGCCGAGTCCGGCAGACCCAGTGAACCGATTTAGAAACCGTCCGCGTTATCCGCGCGTAGCGCCCGCGTTGTTCTCGCTCCCGCGATTTCCACCGAACGCGAAGACCAGCGATCTCTGCGCGGGTAAACTTTAGCCCACGATTTGGTGCGGCATCTGAGAGTATATACGCGGGGCCAGCGAAGAGAGGGAGCGCGCGGGAAGGGCACCTCCGCAGCAATACCGCGCGTCCCCCGAAAATTTGAAATCCGAATACGGGGTACGTATATTACGTACACGCGCACGGAAGGCACGGGCGTGCACGCGAGTATCTTTAGAAGGCAGCGCCCGGTCTGTTTTACAGCAGCAGCAGCAGCAGCTGCGAAAGCTCACCC
This sequence comes from Copidosoma aretas, assembly GCA_030522625.1. Classification (NCBI taxonomy): domain Eukaryota; kingdom Metazoa; phylum Arthropoda; class Insecta; order Hymenoptera; family Encyrtidae; genus Copidosoma; species Copidosoma aretas. The sequence continues at coordinate 29,793 of JAPYYV010006940.1, read as the reverse complement.
ACTGTTTCGGGCTTTTTATAACTCGCGAGGGCGAAGGAGCGTATTTCGGACTTTCTCCGCGCTTACAGCCTCCGCGACTCTGCATTGCTCTCGGACCGATGGAAGCGTATAAAAATAGTTGGTTTTCTTTAATTTTTTTTGTTCAAAGGCCCGAAATCGACGCTCCGAAAGCTACCCCTATATGTATACCCGTGCCATATACCTGTGTATGCAATGAGTTTAATGGACCTCCATCCATTTGTCACTCTTCTCCATCCCTCCGTACTCTCCTCTCGCGCACACGTGTGTGTCTTCACTTTGTACATAGATGCGACCCTTTGTCGCTGCGTGGGCGAATTCCTATTTTCTCCAACTCACAACAGTTTGCTAACCGTGTGGTTATTGGAATCGAACTTTATGACAAATTTCACCAGATATTTCGATAGGAATTCGCGCACCGAATACTGCGTTCGTGTATATAATGTGGTCTATTCGTTGCAGAATACGAGAAACTAGATACTGCAATATTTTTTTACTTATAGTACATATTACGTAGTTTTATGGATACTAATTTGTTGTCACGTATTATGTAAATACAGTTCAAGCACCTGTACCAGTGAATAATTATCATACTCTACTGTAAATATCTCATATGTGTAATTAATGAACACTTCTATTACCACAAGAGCACAACAGCTTCGAAAAACCAAGGTACATACAAAAGTTTGCCTTATGTCACGGAAAAACGTTGGATTGTCGATTTTATTTTCACGTTCTTGTACATTTTTTTATTTGCCGTACACGATTCTCCATAATATTTTCAAAGAAGCCACATTCATTTAGGGATTTTATTTTCAAACAATCGTAATCCACACAAATTTTCAATAATATTATTTATAATTTTTTTTTTCCGAAACGTAATTGTCAAGTAAAACCAAAGCACAATAAAAATTTCCGGAGCGGAAAATGTGAAAGGGTAATTCAGAGAACTCGCAAGCATCGCGTTAATAGAACAGATTAAGGTAAAGGTTCAGAGTTGCTAACGGTACTTTCTCGCTTGAGGGAAGATGAACGGAGGGTCCATGAGGGGTCGGGAAGGGGGGGTTCGGTGAAAACACAAAAAAACTACTCAAGCACCATCTGCCCCCAGGATAACACTGTGGTAAAGTAGACACTGAACTCACCATGTACACCTACGTTATGTAAGCTCTGCACGCCATCACTGCATCGGCATCAGCACCAATCCATTGCCCCCTCAACCTGCGCTAATCTACAAAACTGCAAAACTGACAAAAAAAACTTACACTAATGCTAACACCGTTGCGCACTATCTACGCCAAGCATAAATACGCGTGTGTCTCGTCTGATTTACAAATTTCGCTTGCCCAGTGTTTTTATAATTTTACAAAAAAAATATTTCCCCTTGATCAAATGCTTGCTCGAGTCCACAATCCTAACGAGAAACTCACTTCGCTGCTTTTGTGCAACGCTCACGCAAATTGCCAAACGCAAATTTTTTTTCACGACAACGTCAATCTTTGATCATACGTTGAATCAAGGCAATATTTTTTCATGCAAACGTTCTGTGCACAAAGTTTTGCTGAAAGCTTTTTTCGATCGTTTTGACGGATTAAAAATTTGATGCAAATTTTTTCGTCAGCTAAAAATATCATGATGGTGCGGTAAAAGCGTTTGAGCATAAAAATATACGGAGGAAAGTCTCATTAGTAAACATGACGCTTTCGGCGATGGTTTTTTCACAGAATTTTAACATGAACAAATTTGATCAAAACCATTGAAAATTTTAACTTTATACATCAAGATTATGCAAAATAACGTTTTCCAATAATAATATTTATAGTAATAACAAATATAAATAAAAATAATAACAATAAATATAATAAAATTAATCATAACATTAATAAATATGAAATTCGAGGGTTGAAATTGAACATGATGTATTATGTAAATAATTTGAGCGACATCGAATTTCTCTCATATTTTATTTTCATCAATACTCGATGGACTAATTATTAAATTTTTTATTTACAGAGGAAGCGTTTGGAGGATGTACGTAGAATGGATCGACTACGCTTGAGGATTAATTCATCTAAACATTTGATAACACTTTTTTTCTGCATTTCACACTATACTATTTAGTAGCACATAGTGATGACAACTTTTTTCCACAATTTTAATTAAATTTTCTTAACAATACCCAATGATTAATAATTACATTTTTTATTTAAAAAATTTAGAAGTTTAGTTCAACAGACTCATACAATAATTTTTCATAACACCAGCTTTTTGACACTTAAATTTAAACTCACGGAAAAGCTAAGTCTTAATTACGTAACATGGTTTACAAATTAAAACAAAATTTATACACTGCGAAATATAGGAAAAGAAGAGGAAACAGGCCGAGACCGACAGGAAAAGGGCTGAAGTCCGTGCCCGCCTCGAGGAGGCCAGCAAGGCCAAGAAAGCCAAGAAGGGTTTCATGACCCCTGACCGTAAGAAGAAGCTCAGGGTGAGTGTATTCCGTGATTTTATTCCCTTATACCCTGCATGAAAACAAAATTATAATTTGCGAGTAGGACAACTACAATTAATGAAGTGCAAACTGGGTGAAAAGCTTAGAAAATCATGCAATTTTTTAATTTGCGTGTAGCTCTTGTTGCGTAAAAAAGCCGCCGAGGAATTGAAGAAGGAACAGGAGAGAAAAGCAGCCGAGAGGAGGCGCATCATCGAGGAGCGCTGCGGAAAGGCCAAGGATGTCGACAACGCTAACGAAGGTACATTTCCGTGCTCGAAACTCTTTGACCACGAGTCTCTCTCTTTGTCCTTGTTTCCATATATTTTGTTTACTTTTCCACGTATTCGGAGATTTTCTGGTAGAGCAAATTTAATTTTTTATAATTTGATATTACGCACATTCTCCACAATCAATTGATAAAAATTATTGAAAGCTACCAGAGCTGTATCTGGCAAAGTGATTTTCACGCTTTCACTGAAGCACAAAATAATAATTTAAACCAGGGTGGAACTTATTTACGTCGAAAAATTAAATTTGCTCTAAAGGCTATCGCTAGGCCAGGAGCAAAATCTGCTCCCAGCGGCTTCAAAATTCCGCTTTGAGAAACAGAAATTTTTTACATCAAGACAATTTTATGCCAAATTTTATATCTCTGGACTCCCAGTTTGTTTCTAATCCGAAATAAAGTAATTCTCTGCTTTTGTCTTAGTCTTGTACTGAACTTTAAAACTATTTTTCTAAAAGATTTTTTCTAGCTTAAATGTTACGACAAAAGTTTTAAGAATATTGAAATCAGTGTCAAAAATTAAAAATCATGCGGTGTTGAACAAAAATTGTAAAATATGAGGAATTTTATTAAAATTTTTTCAAATAAATTTCAATGTAGAGAATAAAGCCTACAAAAAAAGCTTTTTGAATAGATTCTCTATCTGTATTCAATCCAGTCAGATTGTGTGAAAAACTATTAAGTGTGTTTATAGATTAAAAAAAATTTCGATTATTATCTCGTGATGGAAAGATCGATAAAGTATTAAATAGCTTGCCACTTTCATTTTAAAGTTAAAGCTATAAAAAAAAAAAATATATAAGCGTATTCGCATCCAAACCAGGGATTCCTAGGAGATCTGAAGTTCAGTGTAAAAGAATCTTTTTGTTATATGATTTCATTTTCAAAGTAAAAAATTAAAATTTTCGTGGGCAAATATGGTTCTTGACCTAGCAACATTTTTTTTCCTACAAATAATTTAGTATATTTAATGAATTTATAGCGAAATGATGAATAAAGGTCTTGAGATTTTGTTACTTATGGTTATTTGATACTTATTTTTTTAGGGTTGAATTTTTAATATTTTTTTTGTACATGCATTGAAAATCTTTAAGTGTCTAATTTTCAATTTTTATAATTTTCATCAATTTTATAGAATCAATAAATTATTTTAGTATACAGTTCCGCGAATAAGAAATTGCGATCTATATACAAAATTATACTTAAGCAAGAAAAAAGTCAAATTTTATATCAGCTAATTTTGCTTTATTCTCAATCCTGAAGTACATCATTGTTAAAAGTACACACAGCTTTTTGTCGATATCCGTACAAAAACAGAAAAAAATTAAACAATACACCAAAATAAATTTTTTACAATTTTTTACAAGCTACAAATACTCTTAGATTGTTCAAAAATATAGGTACCTAAAAAAAAAAATTCAATTTTATTGATGATCATAAGAAAATACTAAAAACATATCTCGATCGACTCAACATCATTGCATACATTTGTCGTGACACATCAATCTTAAACACTGATATTCTATACCCTGCGGTTAACTTGACTGCCGAATATGTGTTCGTACGAACAAATTTCCTGAGATCATGTGCTTACATGTAAAAAATAAAATAAAAACACATAAACCACAACAAACACTTTTTCGATGAACGCGCAGAACAAACCAAGCGGGTGCTTCGAGAGTACCACGATAGGATCGCCAAGTTGGAGGATAAGAAATTCGACATCGAGTATGTCGTGAAGAAGAAGGACTTTGAGGTACATTTTGTCAGCTCTCGCTGCTTTCCTTTCGTGTCGACTACACATATCTTTTTTAAAAGCACTCTGTCTTTCGCTCTTTCCATAATTCTTTATTTATTTAGTGAAAATATTTAAAAACCGTCTATCTGTTCTGTTATACGTACTGTACGTGGTGCTTTCACGAAATTCTGTAAGAATTGCAATAATTAATCCGTAATGTATCGATTGCATCTTTTTGAATTTTTCTTGTCTCTATGATTAATTGCTCATACTTTTATTCTAGTGAGAGCTTTGCGTTCAACTTCTTAACAAAAACTTTCTTCAAAATTTTCTAGTCTCTTCGAACTTTGTTACATCTATTTGTTGGGAAGCAATTTATTTTGATGATTATTCATTGATTTTATCACAAAGAAGAGTAACTGGAAATACCGTTTTTCTTCTTCCATGAAAGGGAGATCATTTACAGATATTCTTGTAAGATGTCTTATTGATTAAAAAAAATTTCGCCTCTGCTTAATTCGTATCGTACATTTAATCACTTATACGTACACTCACGCACTTACACTTGTACTTTTATACTTACAAATAATTTAACGGGTAGCATAAGTACAATTTTGAGTACAGTAAAGATTCTTAAAAATAAATTAGCTTCTCAACATGGACTACTTTGTGAAACGTTTTCGTCTTTGTTTACTCACACGTACAAAAATACACTGCGTTCATTAATACAATCATCAGGCCAACCGGATTAGACTTTTTAGTTGAAAAAAATCAAATCAGCAATAATTTTGCTGATGATTAATAAAAAATCTCTATTCTAGAGTAACATATCGTACATATAATTTGGAAATAAAAAATATTATAGTTAAAAAAAAAGATGTCAGAGTACAAATTTTTCGTAATATCTTTGAAGATTTGTCATTCATACTTAATGTGCAAAAATTATATCAAATACAACGGAAATTCAAGGCCCTTCACCCTGTTCGAAATGACACATTTGTTATATCCTTAATTAATTACGCGGCACGAGCTTTTTGTCTCACGTATATATATATATATATATAAACATACGGTATAGTGTCTGCTCGGCAGCCCAGTACGTATTTATATGTGTACCCGAGGCAGTGAGTTCGTACTTCGTACTACGTAATTAATTAATTCGTCAAAGCAAATGCATCAATATGAACGAGGTAAAAGCTCTAAGTTCTTTTTCTATGTATTACACGTTATAATGCATCATGTATATTATTTTAGATGAATACTTAAAAAGATATTTAACGAAAAACTAGGTTATGTAACGTATTTTTCTTCATTGTAATATTTGCTTAACTCGAATTAGGATACATGTTGTTTGTTCAAGAGTCTAGATTTTTTTATTATTCATCAGAAAAAAACACTGCTTATTAGTTTTTTTTTGTTTTTTTAATCCTGCATTTAGAACTGATTCAGTTGGCCTCAAAGACTCAATACTCATACACAGTGACTCGAAAAGTGTGACTAACAGGCAAAAAACAACTACATTTTCTCTGTGCGCTGTCAGTTTTCTAATGTTTAAGCAACGTATCGTACTTTGTGAAGCGTCTCAGCCTTCTACTCTCGCTGCTGTTGTTCTTTTCTATTTTCCGTCTTTCTTATTCGCTCAAAAAACATTATTTCTAATAAGCTACAAAGTGATGCACTGCATCAAGCATTCGTCAAACTTAAGACTGTTTGTCTGTCAATGCCTTCCTTCGAATTGTGTCTGCTTTACTTTTGTTCGAAACTCACAACAACAAAACCTTTGAATCCAAAACTCCAACAAACACACTCAAACATTTATTCAATATATTTATATCATATATTATAGGGAGTGAAAAATTTTCCCGCCAACTGTAAAAACCATATCTCCGGGAGCATACAAACAAAAGTGAATCACGAATCAAAAAATCGCACCGCATTCCACGATAAGTTCACGTACAGCGCCGTGGTGTGGAATTGTTTTCGTTTATCGTTGGTATTTCCCTCCTCGCAGTGCGTCGCGGCTTCTTCTTTAATTAGCAAGAATTTCAGGCAGCGCGCGGCAACACGGGGCTCGAAAACACAGTTTCGATTTCAATGCAATTAATCGAGCTTCGTGATTTATGAGCGTCGAACCGTAACCTGGTATTTCGGTTCGCAATCGAGTTTCGTGCGTATACGCTTTGACGGCGGTTTTAATTGACCACGAGATTCTTAATGCGCAAATCGTGTATTGATAAACAATTTTTTTGCGGTGTACGGAAGTATGAATAAATTGGTCGTTATATGGATTTAATTTACGTAATTGATAAACACCAAAACAGATGATGAATACATAATTAACGGTAAAATTACAAAATCTGATTGTCTCCGGACTGACCAGGCCATTTTGCATTTGACAGCGACCGTCAAGTCAATCGCAAAAGAGTATCATAAGAGGATCAGCGTCCTCGAGGAGCAGAAGTTCGACCTTGAATACGAAGTGATCAAGAAGGATTTTGAGGTCATTTTTGTTCTGTCAAGCTACATATTCAAGGGCTCGTTAGTTGAAAGCAAAGTGCAAAAAATATTCGATTACACATAATCTCACGAAGGGTAGTGCAATTAATGCTCGGCAATTGTAGATGTGCGATTTCTAATTACTCTATTGTTTCATACTTTACAGCGACTCTCTAATATTAAAATTCTTTCTTTTCACGAATACACACAGTAATTACTTCGAAGCTGAAAAGTTTTATGAAAATTTTTTATCATTATTGAAGTATTTACAAGCTCAGTTTTGGGAACGTTGCAGCCGCTTGTTTGACCCTAAAGCTGTTTTTCATATTTGTATCTCTTTCCAATGAATCAAACAGCCTAAAAAATGCCTACGAAGTCGTAAAATGATGTTAAACTCTCGGAATTCTAAAAGAATGTCAATTGTTGTTGAAAATTTCTAGTAAGTTTCAAGTAAAGTTTAGAAGACCAAAAGACGGGATGAGCGACATGTACAGTGAGGAACTGTATATACATTTTTAATTCTAATATTAGTTCAAACACCTATTCCGAATGTCAGTTAATTTTGTTTATTCGGAGTATTGTAAAAGTTTTAACAATTAAAATAAATTAAACCAAAGTGGTAAAACTGGTCTGATATCCCATTGAAAGTAGATTAACAGCAAATTTTTGAGCTTCGAAGTATGCATTCATATATCTGTATAAACGTAGTACCGCAGCAATAGTAAGCAGTATTTTATTTATAATATACGAAATTTGCCCTTCAGTATTGCAATACATACTTCATAGAGTCGCAATAGTGTTATAACTTTTACACCACCATGGCTGATTATATCCATGGCTGTTTATATAAGTTCTACATACGCGCCTTTTGTCTCTCTTTTTTTCGTTTTTTGTTTTCTCTCTCTCTCTCTCTCTCTCTCTCTCTCTCTCTCTCTCTCTCTCTCTCTCTCTCTCTCTCTCTATCTTCTATTGTCAATTTCTCTCTGTTTTTCTCATTCTTTTACTCATCTCATTTTTCACAGCTCGTCTCTGTATATGCACTTGCGATATGTTTGCTATCACAGCTCAAGCAATCACTAGTTTCATCGTATCCAAGGCTGAACGATTGGCTCATGCAGTTGCGAAGCTCCTTTTCGCGCTTTTATCTCTGTCTGTAAAGCATTACCGAATTCTAAATCCATACTCTCTTTAATCCATCCAATCTCTCTTTATATCTTTTTGACAAATCAAATAGTAAGAATTTGAGGGGATGAACTCATGAATATGTACAAAAGTGAATTGCGGTATGATTCATTATCAAATGAATTTATGGATCATTTAGATTGACGAGATGTTTTTACCAAACTAAGATTCGTTCATTATTATAAGTACATTAATGTCTACATTACACTTTACAAACCTTTATTGTTTCTTTTTCCTTAACTTTACGGGGCTAATCGATTTTATAAAATTATACCAGAAACTTTGTACGGAAATTTTTTGTTATGTATCCGTTTCTGTTAACCATTATCTACAAGAGCTGATGTCGACATGTTCAAAAATAATATGTCAATTTCATGATATCTTCTTTATTTGAGCTAGACTTGAGGACAGCAAAACCTAAATGTAACTCGTATTGTAGATCGTGAAAACTGGAATCTCAAGGTAGCGTTGAATGCTTGTTAATCTTGAGTAAACTACTTTTTTTTAGCATTATTGATGAAATCGAGTTGGACGTGCACGCAACATTTTGCGTACTTAAGTAATTATAAAGGTGTAACAATCCATACGGAGCTTGTGTTACACCTCACGTACAAAAGGTCTCGCAAATGAGGGATAATATATAGTTTTCTAATGTAAGGCATTACAATGACATAAGCAAACTTAAATCCTTGTATTATAGGTTGATACGAATATATAGTTACTTCCTCGAGCACGCGAGATTTTGCGCAAGAAATCTGTAAATGCAGGATGTTAAGTTGCTGCAGGTACATCATCTCTAGCGTGCGCTGGGCTTTGTGAACGCAAACATCCAACCTTATTTGGGTTTGTTTTTGTGAGCAAGATCTTGCGTACACTTGTAGCTGTCGATTTAATCAAAAAAACTAAATTAGAGATGGTCAACATTCAAAAGCACCTGCACCGTCTTGAGGCCTCGATAGATTTTAAGTTTTTACGTTTCATGGTACACATCTTAACTAGGTTCTGAATTCTCGATGTTTAGTTCAAGTATACTTGACAGCTACAATTGCCTCACTGAGTAAATGAATTTTGAAATCATCTCACCTATAGCAGAATCATATAATCAACTTACTTAGTTACAAATTACAATATCGACAGAATGTCTTTTTTAAGCAACAATACTGTTATTCAAATTCGAAAAAATGAATCTACAGACACTAAAATTTAACAAAATCTACTATCTGGAAAAATATTGAGTAAATATTCCACCAGCAATGTAGAAAAATGAATCATATTGTATAGTTTTCAGAATTAACTTTTTAATTTTCATAAATTCTTGAGATACAAATTATAATAAGAATGTACATTAATATCATTGTTACCGATATCGTCATCATCTCCATAATCATCATCATAATCATCATCACCATAATTTTTATTGTTACTGTCATCGTTATCATCATAATTGCCATTATCACTATTATTATTATGAATATTATGACGATAATCCTTATCATAATCATAACAATTATCATTACTATCAACAATATTATAACTATATTATTACAACCATAATTTTATTATCATCATTATCATCGATGTCATAATTATAATCAATCTCATTATCATCATCTTCATCACGATCATAAGAATTATCATCGACACTATCATCATCACAGTTATCACTATTATCATATTCATCAAAATCATCACAATCATCATCATCGTCATCATCATCATCATCGTCGTCATAAATCACCATGAACATTATCAAAATCATCACTATTACCATTGTCATCCTCATAATCACTATTACAACTATTCCATTATCATTATTATTGACATCATCAATATTAACGTTACCGAAAAATTTTGGAAATAGATTTGAGATACGTTTTAAAATAAATTTTTGTGACGCGATCTTCTTCTTCTCAACGAACGACATGATCCACTTTGAAACGAATGTTTTATTTTTTTTTTTACAGAGACAATGTTTCGCTGGTCTGACGAAGCCGCTTCAGATCATACTTATGCATGAAATAAAAAAAAAATAAGCTATATTTTAAATTTGATACATATCTTTACAGTACTTTATCATAAAACATCTACTCCAAAATTGGTCATGTGCGTTTATTTATATTTCACATAAATCTTTACGAGATGGGGTTTTTACCTTCGCAGGTATTTGTATTCCATATTATGCACTCCAATAACATAAAAATCATTAAAAAAGACGCTTTGTTGATAGGTTACACCTGCGCACTCTTGACAGACAATTACGCGTACCATGTAGAAAGCCATTTACTTTTATTGATATTCAATAATAGAGCACAAAAGAAAGACTCGCCAATTTTCAAAAGTTAAGAGAGAATATCCCAAACCTACGATAGATACTAAAATAATTTCTCGCACGACGGCAACATCGGTATAAAATTTTGACATCGTAAAAAAAATTGAGCTCCCACTTCGCCCGTACTTCATTTTCGATCAACCTCGCCCGCTAACTCGTGCGCAATACTTACCATGCAGAGTCCAAGCGATCCCGAGAACTTCAACTCTCCTCTCCTAAGTATACGCGGCAGCGCGGCCAACCCATGCTCGCGCATACCACACTCGCGTACGACCCTCTGACGCGCTCAGTTCGCAGCCGAGAGCCCAGCTATAGCGCATTCCTCGCTCAAAACTTCTGTTCGCGAAATCAAACGTTTCATCCCCCCCCCCCCCCACCGCGGAGTGCGCCCCGCCTGTGCCCGCTCAGAGGGCGAGGGTGGCGCGCGCCTGGAATTTACGAGCGTTTCATGGTGTATACGCGACTCTCTTGGCGACGATTCCTGATTCCTGCGTGCGCGAGCGCGAGTTGCCGCTAATGTGATTTGCAAGCTCAAAACGTCGGTTCTTCCCTCTTTCTCGAGCTCACAATGCCAATCCTTATTCACAAGTTTCTCTTCTTTGCAGATTCCTATGTACTTTTTACGTGTTTCTCGTTTGCATGTGACGGACTAGTTTACCGGGGAATTTATCCTTTGGATATTGTACTTTTTCGATACAAACGTGGTTGAACTCGGCCGATTAGTATTCGGTTTTTACTTCATGAAACGTGTGGAGTACCAGAGCCGCAGCCGTGAAAATAAAGTTTGTTTGACTTACCTAGTTGTGTAGCTTTCTATGATCCTCAACTACTGAAACAATTATCGCTTTGTCAACTGCAGCTGAGCTCTCGTCAACTCCTTACCCACCTATTTTCGTGCTTTCATTCAACGATCACTGAACTGCAGTACTAATTTGTCAATTAAGCTGAAACGAGAGTTATGCCCTAGTTGATGGATCACTGGATGCTCATGTGTTGGTGTGGATGATCTTTCGTACTAATGAGCTTTTCTGAGAATATAGCATGTAATTGCCCTCAGAGTTTTACACATAATTCTACTTAAAATGACAGGTGGAATTTTTTATTGGAAATTCCATTAGGAATTTAATTGGAATGCAAAATAGAGACTTTACAGAAACTGTTTATTTATCAAAATACTTACAAAGTACAACTTTACATAATTTTCTAAGTATCACAGGTGTTGATATTAGTATGGTAACATCAATTTTCTAAGTATCACAGGTGTTGATATTAGTATGGTAACATCAAATCAGAGGATTGAAAGTACTTTTATAAAAGTTTAATAAGTTTTTAAGAAGAAATTAAATTGCTTTGCTCTATTTTTGTGTCACCCTACGAACGTTGACATCTACAATGGTCAGTAGAGTATATTATTCTTTTTGTATTTTGTACTGTGATATTATGCATCATATACTGCAAATATTTTGCCAGCTAAAATTTTCTGTCAAATTTCTTCTAAGTATCGCACTTGGTATTTTACTTAAAATTGCTAATAGAATCTCCAATATAAAACTCTTCTTGTGATTCCAAGTGGTATCACAAGTGTATTTACATGTGGAATCACAAGTGTAACGACATGTTACTTTTTGAGAATGGAGAGCAATACTGAGATTCACCTAGATTCACGTGTAATTAGAGATGGGGAAATTAGTATGAAGACATATGGTTAAGAATTTTAATTTTTCGACTATCTACTACATAGTTACGTGATTCATTTATTCATTTATAAACTTCTTCTAGTCACACATCACATTTTTAATTTGTAATTGGAAAAAATATGTTTTTCTTTGTGATTTAAAATGTGTATTCATCAATTTTCGAGACCAATATAGTACACATTTATCTCAATTACAAATTAAACATGTAATTAGTAACAAGTGCATGTTTGAATCTCAAATATGAAGATCATTCGACAACTATATGTAAACATCAAGTAGATAAACCAGGCATTACATTGTGAATCCAAGGGTGTAAATTCTTACGATGAACAGGAGTAGTTAAATCTTTTACTTTTGTACTATGTAGTCCACAACGGCGAAGCCAATAAGCATTCAAAGAATGTTCAACGTAGAAAAGATGTTATTTTGTGAGACATGTTTTGTAAAATATTTAACTAAGACGCATAGAATGAAAAGAACTACACGCTTGGGTTAATGATGTTGAAATTTCACCGATAGTGGTCAACATACATCCAGCCACAGTACACGCGAGCAAATCCTACCGAGGGTGTCGTGTGTAATTCTTCACTTTCGTCAAATTTTTTGTTCGTGAATTTTTTGTTTTTTAGCCGAGCTGCAGACGATTTGCCAAACTTACTGGCAACGAATGTTCGATCTCGAGGGTGATAAGTTTGATCTCGAACGACAAAGTACATTGAGAGCTTTCGAGGTAATTAGCCCCCTTGTCAACTAAGAGAAAATCAGCAAAAAAAGATAAATAATAATAAAATACCACTACCAACCGAATCCCATGAGTAAAAACTCCAGAATTGACACTCAGATATGTTCCTTATTGAAATTTTCAATAAACAAGATGAAATTTGCAGTGGCCTTTGTCCATCCGAGTATGAATTAAATATAAAATTAATTTTGTCTTTATATGCCCTGGAGCTTATTGTGAGTGCTCAAGCGCAAAATTTATAACAATCACCACAATATCATATCGGAAACTAAGCCAATCGCAAACTTCACCAATCGCTGCAATTACAACTTTTTTAATAACCACGGAATTGACAATTTTGTGATGATGACATGATGTAAATCTGAAAAAACATGAAAAAGTTTTTTTTACCCATCACACGTTTTTTCACGTTTTTTTTGCAATTTGACCTCACATGAACGTTACGTTGTTTTTTTCTGTCTTATCCCTATGTATCTGACTATTTTTTATGTTCCTCATTGATTTTTTGTTACGATTTTTTATCACCGAGCTCGCCAGTAGTTTGTAGCAAGGGCGACACACGATTGATGCAGTTGCCCTTTGACCTGTTCCTGGTTTTTACGACCTTTTTTTTTTTTCTTTTTCTAATACACAGCCCACTGGTGCACGCCTGCATTTATTTTACATTTTGAAGAAGATTGCCGTCACTAAGCTCTGAGCGCACGATAAAAAAAACTACACCCATACGCACACACGTACACGCCCTGTGATGACCCCTTTTTATTACTTGCCCAATACCCTGGAAGAGAGAATTTTCAGAGCAGCCCGCGTATGTATGTTTTTTTTTTTTGTTTTATTTTGTTTTTCCTAGCTAAGTATATACGTGACCATCATGAATTTTTGACGTTAAAACTTATTTTTTATTATTTTTCATATTTTTTGTGTTTTCAAGGCAACAGGCAACTAAAGATTGTCTATTGTGAGTGGAAAACCTTCAGGTTGTATGATAAGGTGATTAATGATTTTGTCTACAAAATATAGCGTCTGGGTGATCATGCTAATGATGTTTGATCACGTCCAAAGCGACAAAGAAGAAAATGTTAAACTATAAAGAAAAAACAAAAGTTTACAAATCATTAGTCTAGTCTCTCTCCTTATATTCTTTGTAGCCGAATTGAAGCGGATTTGCACACAGTATCATGAGCGCGTCTACATTTGTGAGGGTCAGAAGTGGGATTTGGAGCGTGAAGTTCGGAAAAGGGACTATGAGGTATATTATTTTACTGACAAGCCAAGAAACGCGTGCATTTTTACATGCATCTATGTAAAAACAAAAAAATACATGCAGAATTAGCAAAAAAAAAAGGTTTTTTAAGCAACTGTACAAGGTTTTTTGATCCCGTCACCTAAAAAACCAAAAATCCCTTTTTCTCACTATAATTTTTTTTCTTTACAAAGAGAATATAAGATTCCGACGGCCTTTTTGGATATTTGAAAAATTGTATAAAATTGTTTTCTTACATTCTCTTTGCGGGTACTAAACGACATTAATAATATTTGCAACCAGCAATTTCTACCAGGAGAGACAACGAGCTTACCTGATCTCCATGCCAAGCCAAATTTTGCCCGATCTTCAACCGATAATAACACTCTTTGTGTCCGTATCAAGAGTACAAAGATCAAATCGACAACGCGAAAGTACACGTGTCAAGCTTTCCTTGTATTCTTGGTGAATTATATAATCCCTAAAACTTACAATGTAATAGTTTTCCAAAGAACCGAAAATCAATGTTTTTTTGTTGTAAAATTTTAAATCTTACGTGAAAGTCCGGCGATGAAGAATCAGGTATTTTATGATAAATACTACAAAGCACACTTTCCAAGACGATACATTAAGAATGGAAAAAAATCAGAATTTTAACCACCAATATAGTAATTTTTGCAACAAGGGCGTAAAGTTTGATTTTACACACGCGTAGTAAACATTGTGCGTTAACTGTTGATGGAGACGTTAACAAGAGCTACTCATACATGTGATGAGCGGTATATTAATTATCTATGATTTGCACACTAGAGCTGCAAATGCTATCGTGGCTTACTGTGAAATTGTTCGTTTTTGAGTTAAAAATTATTAAATTTTGGAAATCGTTAATCATCATGCAAAAACTGTGGGTTACTTTTTTTACTCAGAAAACAACTGTTTTCGTAAAATCTGCGCAAAATACGATCTTTATTTCTCAATCTGAGACTTTGAAGTGATTGAATTTACATCTGCCACTTTTAGATTCACCATCTAATATTTTTGAGACCTGGCGAGACAGTAACTATCGATAACATCTTAAACACAAACGATTTTTTCTCTTGATTTATTTAAAATCTTCAACTTAAAAAAGAGAAAAAATCTTAATTATTTCATAGTAAAATTTGTTTGGTGTTTTATAAATCTTATAGCAATCAATTGAAAAAAGTTATTATTGTGAAGAGTGTTCTACAAATTTTTGTCCTTTGCACCGTAAAAACTCTGATTTTTATGGACATTCTTAATAAGGTATATCTTACGCGTATTATGTACTCTCTATAAACTTGGTCAGTCCTGCAATACACTTTGTTGAGTAATTTTTCAGTAGTTAATAAACTTAAGAATTCTTAAACAGACGGAATGTACGCGCATCTGCAGTATTTCGATTTTTGTCACGAATTATATGAAGTGCCGTTACTTTTTATTTTTTCAAGCTATCTATCTTTAATGCTACTCATAGTCAATTGTATTTTTTGCTGCATTTTTTTAACAATTTAAGAATTTTTTTTTTTTTTTTTTCAATATCACTATTTCTCTCAATTTCTGCTATCTCTTTCTCTTTTTTACTTGCTATCACTAGTTTTATTCACTTTCTTAAAATACTTATTCTTTTAAACTTTTTTTTCGATTTGTTTTTTTCTTCTTTTATGCAGCACGCCGTTGACTCATTCAGCTTTATACTAACTTATCAACAGGAAGCAGAAGAGAGGAATTTTCTGAAAATTTTTTTTTTTATCAGGGCTGGGCAAGCTTATAGTTGATATAATATAATGCTTTCAGTAGTTGCGAAAGCAGGGACTATTTCTTTTTTGCTTATTCTTGCTAAGCATTTCGCAATTACTTTTTATCCTTTGGTCATCTCGATGTACATAAACCTGAAACATAAAAATTGACCTTGTATGCTTACACGTCGCTTAATGAAAAATAACGCAATGTACTATACACGTGAAAAAAAAAATTCTTGTGATTCAAAAATCATTTTTTATCGCGCTTTCACTCATTATTAATTTTGCTGTTTTTCTCATAATAAAAGAAAATTATGAAAAGCAAATATTACCAGTTATGTAGAAGTAATTGATTGATAAATTCAGAAAAAAGTAGATAAAATTTTCGGTTGCGAGGATCAAATTAAGTTATGAGTGCCATGTGCGTACGCGGTGCAAAATCGTAATGAACATGTACATATGCGAATACGAATTATTTTGATTATTGTTGAAATCAACTATTACCATAGGGAAGTGCGGAATACTTTATTGCTTCTTTACGCTTCAGCTAACATTTGCATGGCTTATTCAAACTCTTCGTCAGCGACGAGAGAGGGAGCAAAAAAAAAACAACCGACTGATAAAGTGCCGAATGTTCGAAGAAGCATATTTATTAATGAGCAATGTCTTGTCACATTTAAAAGGTCAATTAAACAATGATCGAATTTTAGATAAACAAATTTCAAACCACATTTTTTCAATAAAAAAAAAAAACTGAACAAAATGGCATCCTTAACCAAATGCATGGCCAACGAACGTGAGGTACGTAGGAATTGACAAAGTACAACGCTGCCACATTATCATTTTGCTCGAAACGCTTATTTTCGACAACCGGAATGGATAAATTACAACGCCAAAGGTATATATTAAGTATGGCACTTCATATATTCGTCTTTAAGGAAGCACCATCATGATGTGGTATCGTGCTGCCACTCAACTACATATTGGAAGATGAGAAGATACAAAACGAAAAAATAATAAATTTGTGATATTAAGTGGAAAGCGTCGTCTATAAGCTAAAAAGAATACATACAGCTGTGACGGACGTTTCTAAAGGCATTTTTTATTTATCGCTTATAAGAGCAGTGTATACTGCTATCTTAGTCGAGAGAGAAAATTGTATACAAGGATAACGTTCGCACTGTCGTAGCACACGCGAAAAATGCACTTAAGGCTCTCACAAAAATGGACGCGTACGTTCGCCGTGAAGATTGTTGATGATTCCGATATACGAATATTCCACATCTTGTGACTTGTGACGCTATAAAGAAGTGCCATGCTGTGAAATTCTCTGTTATCCGGATAACTACCGTCCAGGCGTAATGCGTGCTCGGTTCACACAAATTCAGACGCGGACCCGATAAATCGACGTCGTCGTAAAATCGTCAATACCATTGTACTTTTCGGGTGTAATGTCGATTGTCGTTGTTCAAAAGTATTGGTTAGTTTTTTGACAATGCTGTTACCACGATTTTACGATGGTACGATGACGCGCAAGCAAAGCAAGCATCAATAATACGATTAACGCAAGCGTTTTCTAAGCAATATTGTATGATGATGATAATGACGATAATTGTTAAAATTGGACAAAAACAATGTGCGCAGAAACAAAAAGCGAAGGAAGAAACATCGTGATTTATGACTTGATGCCTTAGAAAAATTTCTTTATTTTTCATTTTTTTTTATTATTATTATCTCACTATTTTCAGGACCGATTTTGCACCGTCCGCACGCCACCAATTGTAAATGTGTTTTCGTGTTGAATTAACCGGTCTGACATACAAAGAAAAAAAAAAATCGATCCTTTTCCAGATACAAGCGAGACTTCCTGAAAAAGTCAAGAGACTGAAATGTGCCATAATTTTGATTTATCATCCGATAACGTAAATGAGCTCGCTGTATCGAAAAAGCTGGTGATGAAGTTTTCATTTTTCGGCCGATCTTCTTATGGCTGTTGATTGTCAAATTTTTGGAAGTTTACTAAATAAAAAAAACAAAAAACGGGAGGAACAAAGGGACGTCGAAAAATGAAAGCTCGTGTCCCGCACTGTGGACATTTCAATGCAAGAGCTCGATGGTATGTTTTCAGAGCTGATCATGACCAGCTGGTTTGACTCTCTCTCTCTCTCTCTCTCTCTCTCTCTCTCTCTCTCTCTCTCTCTCTCTATCTCTAGCTATCTCGACTGACCTCGCGAGTGCCACCATCATTCACCACCCGCTACCCCCACCCACAGCCCCCGCAGCCCCCACCTCTCTGCTCAACGTCGTTACCAGTGACGCTTTTTCGATTCACCCCAGCTGGTGTGGACCAGCCCTTTCCCTCGCCCCTGCAGCCCCAAACCCCTTCTACAGCCCCGTATGCGAGCAAATCAGAAAAATAAGAATCAATAATATTCGACAGCGTGGAATCGATTGTGTCAGGCTCGGGACATCCGTCGTAGACGTGTCAATCACGTCTATTCCGTTTCCGGACTAGAATTCGTTTGATTTGTGGATATGTCAGTGGAACTTTGAGCTCGGTGAATTCGACGGTTATTGTTTTTTTAAATCTTTTTTTTTAGACTTTTTTTTAGTAAAAAAAATATGCGGTACATTTAATCGATTCCACGCTTTCGTTTCCAAACTACTATGACCCTGACCCCACTTTTTTTTTAGACGTTAAACCTTACCCTTGACACTAGTTAACGTTTAGCATTCCGAGCATGAATAATTCCATGGGCGGGATTACTTAGTTGTTTATGATGTTTTGTTGTAAGAACCCATCAATTATTTGTTCATAAATGTTGCGTAAAAGGAATGTCGAATCTTTGAGTATTTTTGTTTCGTCTTACCATTTAGTAAGTGTTATCCGGTTTATTTAAAGTAGTGTGTTTCTGATATCCCTTCGTGTTTACGTTTTTTTTTTTTTATATAGTTGTTGATATTTTCCTGTCTCTTTAATGTATCATGTTGGCAAATATTATTTCTTTGTAGAGAAAAGATCAGATACTGCAAAGAGTCGTTATGACGTTGACTTATTTGCTGTAGTATTGACTAGTGTATATTAATGTAGCCAACAGTGAAGAACTAGCTAATTCAATACTTTTTTTGCAGTTCTCGTTGAGTCCATAGGTCTACGTCACTGTCTCATCGTTTAAAGCTGTTCTATATACATTAGTTCACGAATGCCTATTGTATTTGAATCCTCACATCCTATCCCATTCTCTCTTCATTGGATCATCACTACTTACATCATTTCCCGCATCTACAACTACATTATGTATGTTCATAACGTCTGTCCTTACTCTCATGATTTCTTGTACTCATCGTAACCATTTTTGCATTCTTTTACCAAAGTATCGCTCGAAAAAAACCGCCTTGAGTGCCTGTAGAGACAATATGCGACCATCACGTAGTGTAGAAAAATAAAAACTATGCTTGTTGTGCTCTAATCTTTTTTTCATGTACTGCTACATTTGTGAGATTTTGGTGCTTTTTTTTCAATTAACCATACTCCACTCTTATGTAAAATATTTGTGTAATATTTGTTAATCAGCATTATATTATCCTTGAAGCCGAATTTTTGTAGATCACTTGAATTTTCATATTTTTCAATTTCTACGTCAACTTTAACGTTAATCAACCTTGTAATATTCCATCAGCTATAAAATACGATAGATTGGCTTCGCTGATCATCGTCGATGAACAAAGAACGCATAATGACATACTTCTTCATTCGTAGATCGCAGACTTGAACAGTCAGGTCAATGACCTCCGAGGCAAATTGTGAGTATATTATCATTTCCTTTATAAAATTTTTATTGTTAACTCCATTAAATCTTTATTTTTCTATCATTGAAACATTTATTTTAATTCATGATAACGATAATATTGTACAGTTACACCCAAGTCAGAAGCATGATCGGAAAATGTACCAGGAAAACTATATTACGAGTTTAAGCTCTTCAAGATGAAAAAAAAATACTATGACAAATTTTTATCCAATAATTGTATTTCAAGTCATAATTAATTTTTAGTATTTAAAAGAAGTCAAAAAAATACTCTTAGATTGCTTTGTTCTTGGACAAGTTAATTTATTTTTAATTGATAATATCTTAAAAACTACCCAATTCCTAAAACTAAATATATCATTAAAGCAAGTAGTATAGTTTTCTTGAAACATTATAAGAATATGCAGTGCATATTATGAATTGTTATCGTGCTATCGACTTTTGATGATGTAGTTATAGACATGACCCTTCTTTAATCGTAGTAGTAGCATTGCAACAGAGTAATGTTACACATGAATATTTTATAGTAAATAAAAATCGCGTCTATTATTGCGCATCAAACGTCTGTTTTCGCACACTTACAGTAGATTTTTTGCCAATAAATCTTTGTGGATAAAAGTTTATTATATACATCCATACATTGAGACGGTATGACAATTATGAACGCGAAAATCTTTAATTATGGAGAAACGTTGGGAGCACCGGATGGTGGTTTCTTGACTAAATTAAAAGAAAAATTCCAGAGATAGGATGTGAGGGTACGGGTAAGGGTGTCTCGTTGAAAAAAAAGGAAAGTGAGGAGATGCTTTGAAAAACAGAGTATAAAAGACGACAGTGCAAAAAAGCGCACAGAATCCAGCGTTCTTTTGCCCACAGTAACGTCTCATGCTCACCTTTGCCTTTTATCAAGAACCCCCTCCTCTTTAGTTTTTTCAAGTGCACTTTTTTTAAACGCTCATTTTTACTGCCGTGACCCTGCATAAATGCCGTCGTCCTTTTTGCCGTACCGTAGCATGAAGCCAACCCTGAAGAAGGTCTCCAAGTACGAGAACAAGTTCGCGAAGCTGCAGAAGAAGGCGGCCGAGTTCAACTTCCGCAACCAGCTCAAGCAGGTCAAGAAGAAGGAGTTCACCCTCGAGGAGGAGGATAAGGAGGTAAGCACGATGCGAGCTTCTTTTCATCTTTCCTTCTGCTGCACAGTCAACGCTGTGTATTTACGTATACTTTTTTTTTTTTTCATTTTTTTTTGTACTTTTTCCCCCTTGATTTACGGATACATCGTATCCACTCCCTTTGTGGGATGAGAAGAGGCTCTTCATTCTTGAAGAGGACCTCTCCCGCGCGATATTTTTTTCTGTCCTTCCGTACTTCAGACAAACGGAACCGTCACGCCGAGAGACTCGGGAATATAATCGGCCAGCTCGAAAACATCCCTTTTTATTATTTTTGTTAGTTTAGTTACTGAGTATTATATTTAGAACCTTTTTTATCAACATTATTTCAAGAATTTTTTTGTATTCCTACAGCAAAACGAACATTTTTGGCAGCTGTAGATGTACATGAAATCGGGATATTTATGATTTTGACCTGTTAAGAGACATAGATGTATGGATAAGAGGTTGTTAGAATTGATGGATTCCGGATACGAAATTTAGAATTGATGGATTCCGGATACGAAATGAAATTATAAAATTATGTTTCATTGTAACTAAAAGTTTTAGATTTTGTTTTTTGTATTAATTAAAAAAAAAAAAAAAAACATCGATTGACTTACAGTTTTTTTTTACATTCTGCGTTGATCCGAATTTCTTACTTCTCCCAGTTCCAAAGGGGACAAATTTTTTACATACAAGAATCTCATTTCACGTTGGTAACATGTTCAATACTCATCAGCCTTTTAAAGGAATCACTATAATACAGCTGCAATTATAAACTTCCGATAAAAATATACAACAGCAAAATATGTTTTTATGTTCTATCAGAATACTGGTTTAATTTTCTCTTGTAGTATGCTAAAAACTGCCCATCCACAAGCAAAAGCAAAAGACTCTTAATTGTAAAAGACTTTCTTCTGTGTCTCTTTCTTTATTTCTTTATCTTTTATTCTTCTTTTCTCTCTTTCTCTTCTCTCACTATGTCTCTATCTTTTTTTCTTTCTTTCTCCGTCTTTCTGTTTCTATCTATCTTTTTCTTTCTTGCTCCATATCTCTCTCTCTCTCTCAATCTTTTACTCTCTCTCTCTTTTTCTGTGCAAGAGACTTTTGTTATCAGTGCGAGTTGGCACATTTTTACTTACCATGAGCAAAAACATTCTCACAGTAATTTAAAGCGTAAAGTTATTGAATAATCAACCTTCAAAAGGCTGTACATCAATGAATCAAAGTAGAATAGTCCTTAGTTGACTAGGCAATGTGTTATTCTCCACAGCCCAAGAAGTCTGAGAAGGCAGAATGGCAGACGAAGAAATAGATTACAAACAAACAGCCCTAGATCACTCAAAAATAATTCATTAAAAAAAAACAAAAAAAAAAAAAAAAAAAAAAAAAAAAAAAAAAAAAAAAAAAAAAAAAAAAAAAAAAAACAATTGTTGAGTTGAGTGATGTGACAGAAGCATCGATAAGCCAAAACTCACTCACACGTACATGATATCCGAATTAATCACACGTCCAATTCATACATTTTTATTACATTTTTCCACCGATATCGCGTGCTTATATCAATTTTACATATTACAGTTTCATCGCGATTTAAATGATATTTAAAATAATTATAAATAAGTGTATTCTTTGTTAAACAAAAAAAAGAGTCGTCAATGAATGTTACTTTTCAAATTTTGATGATCAATTTGTCATCTTGAAAAATGAATTAATAAAAATATAACTAATATTATTTAAGTGCAATTTTGCGTTTTACTAATTTCCGTTATTTTTTGACGAAAATTCTAAAATGTTTTTTTTATTTTTGGATAATGATTTTTTATCCTTTTTCCAGGGTCTAAAAATATAATTTTTTTTCTGCAAAATATATTTTTGAAATTTTTGCAGCCTTCGTAAACATGCCAATCTGCCAGGATTTTTTAATGTATTTTTGTAATTTTTAACAAGTTTTTGGTCGAATTTTCACTACCTTTTTGTATGTTAAACCTGATTTTTTTCTAATCCTTTTTTCTTTTTTAACTGACAATTCGTGGTTTTTTGTTCAGTGAAAATGTTTTTACATGTATGTATTTTTGTGAAGCATAAGTGTCATAATTGTTTTTTGTCTAGATACCATTTTTCACCTATTTCACTAATGTATGTACTGAATTTTTAATTTTTATTCAATACATAATTTATTTTAATCCTTATTTTTTTTCTATCTCTGTGACTTATTCTAACATTTTCGATCTACGTATAAACAATTCTTCCGTTCTATTTGTTGATAATAAATGAAAAAGTCTTGGCTCTTGTAATTTATACGAAACGAGATAAAACTTTGAAAGAGAAAAGTGCCGGTAAAAAGGTGAGATTCACTTTGCAATGCATTTTACTTGTATACGTACTCCGTATCACAAAGTTGATAAAATAATCGCAGACGCGCTTAGCTCGCTCTCGCTTTCCTTTTACACGCTCTCTTATATCTTTCACTCTACTCTTCTTGTATTCTTTATATTATCTTCTTTGCAATAATAGCCTTACGCATGATCACTGTTAGTTTAATCCCTTTGATTTAGCTAAGTTTTAAGCCACAAAGCCAAAACAGCACGTTTACCCTCGATTCTAGTTCCAGAACTGAGGAGAATTCACCGACATAGTTTTGCCATGATTTCAGTATTTTTGTGTATTACATATAGGTTATCGTGCATAATGAATAATATTTATTTAGTCCTATTGCCTCCATCAGTATAGTTAAGTGATCAACTTTATGTAATAAACTTTTATGTAAATGTTGACAATATTACTCCTAAAGTTATATGCAGTAAAATACGGAGACTGCAGCTGAATTAAGTCGGTCGCTTCTACTCAATACTGTAACTAAAATCAGGTAAACATGCGTCTTTTTGTATGTTTTTTGGACTGAGCGGCCCAATACTACGAATCAAATAAATTTATGTACCCTCTCCCTGTGATTATTTTATTTTAATTAAAAATAAATTGAGATGATTTTAAAACATTTCAGAGGATTAAACTATTATTTTTTTCCAAATGAATACTTCATTCAATTATACAAGTATTGTTTCATAGAAAAAAATCAAACATAATGAAGATAAATAAATTTTTGTATTAAAATGATCGGGCCACTTACTGTGGAATTTAGAAACTAGACCAAACTTAGCTGAAAGTGATCATGAAGAGAGCTATTATGTAAGGTTCACTTTTTTCTTGCATATGCGCGCATAACGACAAAAATGACATAACACCAAAACTAACAGCAGAACAACAGTTTGATCAGGTTAAATAATTATACACGTGCGCAAACACGAACTTTATACTTAGAAAGTTTTTTCCTTCTCACCGCGTGCAGTAACAATATTGTTCACACTACCTCACTTTATTCGGCTGACAAGCTTTCCGGATGTATATAAGTGCAGGGATTTCATTTTGATTACAGATATATGAATACATTTTCAGGGAATCGTAGTTTTATATTAATTTGAGAGATTTTTCTGTAGAACTTGTAAATATTACTTATCAATTTTCATCCCACGCTTTTAATTTTTGTTCTTTTTATTAATACGATATTCTAAAAAAACTTATTTCGCCCTTGTTTCCATATATTTATATGTACATGCGATATAAGTATTCTATTAACGTATTTGTGAATAGAGTTTTCTACGATAATTGTATTTTTAACAACCAACATGTTTATTATTATTATTATTATTATTGGAATAATCATAATAAATATTTATTGATGAATTTACATAGTACTAGATTTAGAAAATTGCTTAAGAAATTCACGGAGTTCTTGATGCCATATTACTACATCTCTCAAAGCTGCATAGCTTCTCCGTTGAATTTTATAGCTTTGTAAAATAAAATAAATGTTTTTGTCTCGTCTCACGTCGACTAATGTTGCTTAATGTTTGCAGAATGCATCGAAAGATAAGGTAAAAACTTAGAACAGAAAATTTTTAGACCAAAAAAATATTGATTAGTCGGACGATTAGGCGCGAGTGTCTGCTTGCTTGTATAGCCTAAACGCTTTGTATAATACAGCTGTGTTGCTATATCTTTTGTGTCTTTGCATAATATAAGTCTCATGCTTCTATATGTTATTGATACTAATATAGCCTGAATGTAATGCAGTTTACTCTTAGATCAATAGCATTCTAATAATAATCTTGCATCGATTATGAATTGAAACTTTACTTGAACACTTACTGTCTATAATACTTTTGTACATACATATATACATATGTATGTTTACTTTATTTGCTTTTGACGCTTATGAATTATGCCACACCCTACAAACAAAGCTACAATAACCATCGAATCTTTAGTTATTAACTCAAAATATTAAATTAGCAACCACCATTAGAAAATAATTAGAAATTCTTATCGATTACTTTATTTATTAGCTTCCCAATATATAAAAATGAGAATCGGGTTTATAAGTGCAAATTACTCGATATGGATTTATTGTGTACACTTAGTTATAGATCCCTTAGTTGTTTTATTAGTGTTTTAACACAATGAAAAATATTTCTAGATAATAAAAACATTAGTTGCGACATACACAAGAATAACATGAAATAAAAAATATCACAAGTATGAAACTAATGATCGTTTGATTTGAATTTGCAGAAAAAGCCAGAGTGGTCCAAGAAGGGAGACGAAAAGAAGGTAAAGGAAGAGGAAGCGGCGGTTGAGGCATGAGAACCGTGCTACCAAGCATCCAACCACCTAAAATACACTTAAATACACACAGATACACGCCCACGAACCGTTCCATTTGTAACCAAAAACTCAACGCTGGAGCCATAGTCACACTTTTTGTAATTTATTGCACGGATCGGCCCCTTTTTCTCTCTATTTATTTTCAGACCGTACCAAAGAGGACTGTTGCCGTCCGTGAAAAACGTTTAATACTATACTACACTCTGATTCTGTAACCGAACACACAAACGAACCAACCTTTACCTTGTTTTTTTGATTTTATCCCCAAATTATTTTTGAAACACTTTTTTGCAGGTAAAATTTTTTTTTGTTTTTCCACTAAAATTCCTCACGAGAATGTATTTTATTTTTGTATGCTACCTTGAATTAATATTTTTAATAAACAAAAGAATATGTACACACACCTCGATACCTTTGTTAATAACTATCAAAAGAATGTATGGTGACAAATAACCTTAAGATTTTCGGTTCAGATCCTGCTTGCGATCGCGTGTCTCGTAAGTGCATCAGAGGGAATGATAATTAAGTTTTATTGTAATTTTG
Organism: Copidosoma aretas; assembly: GCA_030522625.1. Lineage (NCBI taxonomy): Eukaryota > Metazoa > Arthropoda > Insecta > Hymenoptera > Encyrtidae > Copidosoma > Copidosoma aretas. The sequence continues at coordinate 3,574 of JAPYYV010006940.1, read as the reverse complement.
AATGAAATAATTATTGACAATGAACAATTATTTGTATAAATGTCACCTCCTATAGCGTTATTTATTATTTCCACCCTCAAATCATATCCATCCTTTATTAAAACCTGTAATATATAATGTTTATTTTTAATATTCCTTGAATTTTGTGAAATGATCCTTTCAAATTTCTAAGAGCATTCACTTCCATAATCAAACTGAATAGATATTTATAAAAATTTTATTCATCTTCGAAACATATTACTCTTTGAATTTGAGAGTTGTTAAGAACCTCTGAGCTGAAAAATCGAGAGTTCCAGTCACATAGGTGTAATAAGGAGTTTGAAATTCCAGGCTTTCTCGTAAAAAGCATATAGCCCTCAATGTTCATCAATACTTACTTATCTGTTCACTTTGATTCTACAAGCGAATGCCCATAAGTCCTTACTTTTTGTCAATGTAAGGTAAAATACATCAATCATTTTAAAATAGTATTTTCGTAATTAAATGGTGTTTTTGAACTATTCTTTAACGTTATTTATTGTATTCAAATTATAAACTATATAATTTTTTTATAAATCATACTTAAAAAAAGAAATTTAATTTTACAATAAACAAGGAAACTTTTGGAAAAATATGGTTATTTCACTATCTGCTAAAATGTATTTGATTATGTAAAATATTATCAGATTAACGGATAACCTAAAAAAACCATATTCTCTCAAATAAACTGCATGCATCAATGTGAATTTGTTTTAAAGGTAAGTGATACTATTTTTTAAACTCAGGATTAAATTTTTTTTAAAAGTTTAAGTATTCTGTCACAATTATAATGCAAGTTAAAATCGTTGAATAATAATAATATTATTATTATTATTATTATTATTGCAAAAATCAAATCAAAAATAACTAAGGCAGTTGGTTCTTACATAAAAAACAGATATTTGAAAAAAAAACTTAAGCATCGTTTTTATGTGATAATTAAATAGTAGTTTTCCGACCTGATTTGCAGGTCCCTTGGGTATTTGTATTGCCCTGGTGGACATGCGCCACAGGGGCGAACACTGCTTTTCATACCACGGGCGCAGCAAACGTCCAAATGACTCAAAAAATGCCCAAGTTAGGAAATGGTAGTTTTCTTCACAAATGTGCATCTCTCCAGGGCGGTCCCTGGGCCCGAGGACGCTTGCGAAGCAAGGCCTGAGGGACTGTAGGGACCGCCCTGGTCGGATGCACATGAGTGGAGAATGCTATTTTTCCTACCGAGGGCGAACCAGCCTCTCAAAAACGCCCGAAGTAGGAAAAAGTACTCTAGTTAAGCTCTGCAAAAGATACTACTTTCCTCCGATTTCAAGGAAACTGGAGCCGGAATATAGTTGCGTCCACTTCGCATAGAAAAGTATTGTCTTTCACGTGATTGCTGCCATCACCAATTACTATTATTATATTTATCTGATAGAACATGTTGCACTTGAAACACCAAAATCAAAGAAAGGATGCAGTATTTTCCGCGAAAAAGTAAAAAAATGTCAGCGTGATCAGAACGAAAGTACTACTTCCCTTTCTGGGTGCTAGCTACTCTTAATTATTACCTGGTAGATACGTTGCATTTTTAATTCTGGAGCTGGAGAACAATTTTAAATTTTCGGTAAAGGTAAAATCAAAACTTGTGCACTCTACAAGGGGCAACAAAACTATTTCTGGGATTTTTTCACCCTACAGTTTTTGGCTCAGCAGTCGAATGACACCTGAGAGTAAAGTCGTTCATTCACCCCTACGGGACTCGATACTGAATTTTGATTCTTCAAGTTGTACTTGGGATATTTACATAATCGTTTGCATTTATAGAAAAATAAGGTTGATTTACCATAAGTAATTAAAAAGAGAATTGGCAAAAATAAAATAAAAAATAAAATTATAATGCCATTTACGGTTAAACCCACGTAAAAGTATTTTTTCGAATTTTAGAATTTTCATACAGACTATACAAAGACTGTATAATTATAATGATTAGAATAATTTTATAAAAATTTTAGAAAATCTTCAGATGGAAAGTTTAGCAAGTATTTTTTATTGGTTACTTTATAAAACAAATACAAAATTTTATAAAAAAAACTTGTAAAAAGTAAAAAATGTTTATGCAGGACTTAATAGGAAACAACCCCATGCAAAAGCATATTAGACATTTTTCACAAAATCATTGTAAAATAATTATTAGTTTTTTATAAAATCATTATAGTATTTGTATGGTCTTGGTAAAACTTTTTAATATATTTCCACGAGGAAATATTAACTTAAATTAAGGTTTTTTTTAAAAACCAACAAGGGTTTCTAATAAGCCAAACCAACGAGTATTAAGCTTCTTTACTTATCTCAGTACATACCATAGTAGATACATTTTAGATATGGAATAACTATATCGACTTACAAAATAAGCGGTGAGTATTGTATATGATGTTCAAAAAGTTAACTACCAAATCGTTTTATAGTTAGAACGAATAACTGAAAAAATCTGTAAAGTGATTATTGTGAATTATAATACTTCAAATTATAGCATTGACATATTACAAAAATAAACTTATTGTAATATAATAAACATTTGAATTAAATAATTATCGATCGCAAGCGAGTACTTTCAGCATAACATTCGAAATTTTTTGATGTATCGCTTCTTTGTATGAGACAGCAGTTGTAGAAGTACTTCACACAACGAATAGCGCTTAACTAATAATAGTCTTACAGTCTTCATTGATTTAGTTTTGTCAAGCAACTGAAAATGATATTTTCAAAGACATCCGTTATTAATCAATAATTTCACTGATGTTTTCATATTGCCATTCATTACGTTGGTGCTTGCATTTAGAAGTGCAAAAAAAAAAAATAAAAATCATAGTCCATGACCAGTACTAAGATTACACTTAATTCTAACAGTATCATTGATTTCGATTTTTGTTCAAATAGTAATAAATTTGTGACACTTACTATTATGTGTGTATATATATATATACACTGTAGAGATTTAAAAAGTAGCTTTCATCAGCTTGTGAGATTCGGTGTTGGCCTTGCCGTAAACTAACACTTTGCCTACGACATTTTTACTTTGAGAAATTGTTGATTTTATTGATGAGGAGACTGGTAATATGTCCAAGGAGGAGCCAGCGGCTGAAGCAGCTAGCGAAACTACCACAGAATCGGAAGCTACGTCGACCGAGGCAACACCAACACCACCGGTTGCAACGCCAGAACCACCTCCACCTGAACCAGAACCAGGTAATGCAACCGCACTGTTGTATTATCTCTTGAACATTGAAAAAACTTTAGTAAAAGAGTTAGTATCCATTTCTATGTATTTACTTTAGCATTTCTTCAAGTAACAGTCAGTTATCGAGACACAAAGTTTATCCTACTATTTGATCAAATTCTTGATCTTTTATAAATTTATAAATAAAACTTCGATTCCAAGCTTTAATTAAGAATCAGAAAATTATGTCATGCAGACAAATTTTTGTGTCTTTTAGATTTTTTCATCCATTGTACTAAACAATTGCATTTCTGATCGGAATTTCTCAACATTTTTTATTTTCATTGGAATAGATAA
>JAPYYV010006939.1:0-14219 GCA_030522625.1 Copidosoma aretas | reverse complement strand
GATACGCATGTTTGGCGAGCTAGCTTGATATCAAGCTAGCGTTATTGTTTATATCTGTCCACTGAAACGAGCGACAAAATTAATTTTGACGTAACAAATGAGCAACAAATTAGCGACATATTAGTAACCTAGAGCCGTATGTGGCATAACACTTTGGCGAGCTACCTTGATATACCTCAACTTTAAGGACGTAATCGTTTTGCTTCGCGAAACCATGACAGTGGCGATGCTGATAATTATGCCAAAGCCACGCAACGCGATGCATTGTTGCTGACAGGCTTGAAAAAATGGAACAATAAAAACGGCATCGCCAGATCTTGGAAAGAGCCGTTCCAAGCTAGATGCTGTAAGAGCGCGGGCCTGAATCACATGAAAAACGAGTTTCAAGCTCAACAGAATCTCAGTTTTAGGGCGATCTAGGGTGTCAATGTATTCTCTACGTAGTGCATAAAACGGTCTTTTATTGTGCCCCTTGCCCAAAAAACGGCCCAAAAGATGTAGCATGACCCAGCCATGCATTTATATGCCAGATTACCCGCGACCGTGCTTGCTTTATACACGAATCTTCGTCTGCAATGGGATATCCGCGAGCATCGGCATTAGTCGAAGCGTACAAAAGCATCCTCGAAAATTGTCGATCGCGGAATCCGGAAAAACGCTTTGCTGTGAACGCAGCCTTATTTCGGGATTCTCGAGGTCCAAGCCCGAGAAAGCCGAGAAATCTTGGGTCAAAACAATATTTTTTTTATTATTTAGAACAAAAAATCTCGCGAGACGAGACGAGAAATATCATGTTTTTCTACATTTATCCCGGCATAGCCGAGGAGCCGCGGGTCTCGACCTTACCCGAGACGAATTGAGATTCGTGAGACGAGATTAACATCTCGTCTCGTCTCGACACTCTCGACCCACAATTTTTTCTTGACGCGACGCAGGTCTCGTACACCCCTACTCGAAAAATTCTCACATATTACAGACTTTGTAGAAGATCACAACCCCCAATTTTTCACGATGTACGAAATCTAGATCATCAATCTAGAAGTGTCGAAAACATTTGTAATGTTGTTTTATTATACGATGAAAGGTTTATTCCAATAAAATACAGTTGCATAAATTGCAATGGATATTATTTACACGACCAATTGTTTAAACTAATATATAATGTACTTAAATAACTAATATTATAAAACCATTAAGGAGCACATGCAGACAAGACAGATATTGTAGTGTGAAAATATGTAGAACGTAGTCATGTTTGAAATAATAATATCGTTTGAGAAAAAAATATTATTTTGATATTTGTAGTTAAAAAAAAAATTCAATTAAGTATAACTTGCAAATATTGAATGATAATTAAAAATAAATGCAAAGTAATTATTACGATAATATTGGTTCAGTATTTTTTGTTTGTACATTTGTAAATTAATATTTTCTTCAAGAACAGTAAGAATGAAATAAATAGTAGTTGGCAAAGCCCCAATGGGTAACAGTTAGCTAGGAATACACACACACACACACACACACACACACACACACACACACACACACACACACACACGCGCGCACACACACACACACACACGCGCATATATATATATATATATATATATATATATATATATATATATATACTAGTGGTTTTTGACCCCTGCGCGCACCGTGTGCCAACCCCCATATTTCAATATTTTCATCCTCGTGTCTGAATAATGAATAGAAAAAATTATTTTTTAATACGCATAGATGCTTACAAACATAGATAACCGAAGAAATCTCGAAAATTTGCTGAAAATTCGCACAAATAGCACAAATATAGTCAATATATGAAATAAGTTACTGATTTATCAAAAAATTGTTAATAATTAAATACTGATGATGACGCTAGTTGATATTTAGGATTTATATTAATTGATATGTTTATGTGTATAATATTTACGCAATCACTATAATTACAGAAATAGTTATGAGCCTTTGTTTGTTATTTTCGGTCATTTAAGAATCAATGATGCATATAACTAACTTATGTAATTGATTAAAAATACAGCAATGCGTTAGAATTTCTTTTTACATTTGCATAATCTTATAATTTATAACGCATTACATATTTTTGTACTTTTAATCTTTACTGTTGTGCCTCATTTACCTAAATAAATATCTTATATTTTCACATGAATCATCTTTCTCCTGCATATCTCTCCTTTATCTTTTAATCCTATATTTCTGACTGGTATTATATTTATTTTATTTGTTCTTTTTTTTCTCTTTACATGGAAATATGTGGTTTATACTTTTTTTTTTTTCATTGAAGAGCAAACAGTATATCACTTAAACACTTTTAACTTACCCATATATTTTTATTTCCACGTTATTTTTCTCTGCTTTTTTGTATTTTTTTTTACATTTTAGGGATAATAGAGTTGTTAATTACCACATTGTTTTTTTGTATTTTCTGATTTACAAAAGTCTTCCTTTTCTTTGTGAAATTTTCTTTGATTTCGTCAAATTTATTTCCCTTCGTTGTTCTTTTTATACATTCTATCGTTTTTCACTCCTTTACTTTTTTATTAATAACTTTAACTTCGTTGCCTTTTTTGTATGATTTTTTTTAAGTCCGTTAATTCTTCGATTAGTCATAAATAAAACCACCTGCTCTTGTTCATTTTTGTTATGTCAAAAAAGTAAATTTCCCTTTTTCTTATGCCTATTTCTAGGCTAACCCTTACCGCGTCCATTTCTCATATATATCCTAGTGTATTTGTATTTAAACCCAACATGATATTTGTAAATCTAAATCTAATTTTTCCCTTTATTCTTTCCTTTTTCATTCCCAAATCTATGCCTATCTTGCCCTCCTTCAGCTTCCGTATACATCCCTTTGTTTTTGCATCTAAATTCAACTTCATATTTTAAATCTGCCTTCTATTCTTTCTACATATTTTTATTCTGTCTTATAGGCAAGTCTCAGCTACGAATGTGCAACATAATTTAATCATTAAGTCCATGAAAAATAATATTTAATTCAAACTTTCTACGTTGGATCTTTTGCTTAAGCCTAAGACTGCTTTGATTACCCATTGCACCGTACCTGTGGTTTTTTCTGTGAGCCACGATAATTTTTTGTTATGAACCACACCCCTGAGTCCATCGGTCGATTCCCTCATTTGAAACTTTAAATTTCTTTAATTCGAATTGAAACAGATCTGTTTTTATCCTTTTTCATTCCTAAAAATAGAGATTTTTTTTTTGTGCTTACTTCTAGTATATTATTTATACTATATTAATCTAAGTCTTTCTGCATAATTTTTTTTTCTTTAAATTGCTGGGCACCTAAAACGATGTCATCGGATAATTTTAAGACATATTTTGAGTTTGTCGACTGTTACACCTCCTGTTTTATTTTACATCTACTTATCGTCTGTAGTCTCTATAAATAAACTTAAAATTGCCAAGCCACATAGGCACCCTTGCCCTACCCCTCTTTTTTTTAAAGTAAATTTGTTTGCTCCCGACCGTAATTACCTGTATTTTTGTACATTTTGATATTCGATTCAACATTTTTTTTATTTTTATACTTATCTCTCTCATGTATAATTTGACCCAGAACATTTCTCTATTGATGTTATAAAATTCTGTTTTTAAGTCTACAAAAACAGCATAATATTTATGGCCCCCTTTTCCTATTTAATTTTCAATTAAACTATTTAGTACGAAGATATGACACCTTGTTCCTTTTTTTGCTCTGATGCCAGTCTGACTCTCCTTTATTATTTTACACTCCTCTACCTATTTTTCTACTTTTTGAACGATTATAATTGCTAATATCTTGAATGTTACATTTTTTTAAACGCCACTCTCCTGTAGATTTGTCGTCCATCTACTCCTTCCCCGCCTTGTAAATTTGACAGCTTCATGCATTTTCCACTCTTTGATAGTATGTGTGTTAGCCTATAAGCTATAAAGTATGTTTTTAAATTCGATCATCAAAATTCTTTGCAGATTCTTGAAACAGTTTTCCACAATTCTGTCTTCTACCGTGTCTTTTTATTTATTATTTTTACATATACATTTTTTTATTCAATGATAGATGTATCCTCGTAAAATCTTTTTCGGTATTGCCGTTGATTCCAATACTTTTTTGTTTGTTTTTTGTATATCATGTATTATTGTTGTGTCTCGACAAATTTTAAAAATTATTTTTCTATGCCTTGTTCCTTATGACCATCCCATTTTTTTCCTGTTTTAATTTTTTAATAGCTCTGCAAACTCATTTAAATTTTGCTTTCTGCTACTTTTCTTAGTTTTCTTAGGTTTGTTCAATTTTTTTATCTCTCATTATTCTATTTATGCATTTTGCGTTACTCTTTGATTCTATCTTTACTCTCTCTTTTATTTTTTTAGTATTCTATCAATTTATCTAGAACACATATTTTTTGCTTGATTATTGTAGAATCCTATTTATCAATTTGCAATGTTTTGTAGTTTTATAGATTTTATCATTTTTGGTTCCTCTGCTACCTGTGTAATTAAATTACGTAAGCTGTCCTATTTTTTTGTGATATTTATTCCATATGTACACTCGCCTATCTGCGCAATCTGCTTGCCAATTTTCCAATTATTTTTATTCATAAGATCAATCATTTTAATAATTATCATATGAATATATACAATTTCTTATAATAATTATCAATTTTTCTCTCATTTATTAAAACTTGAAATTGCTATATTCTTCAATTTAAGAAATGATTATTGAAATATATTTTAATCTTCTTTTATTTATAAATATTTTAATTTTTTTTTAATGCTGTTTTAAAAATATTTCTTTTAAAAAAACTTTAAATTTGAAAAATAATAGAACATTAAAAAAACGATCGCTTGTGCTAGGACTTTGGACAGATGTACAGACGTGATAAATTGTGATTTTAGATAACAAATAATCAACCTTAACCTAGCACATATTACCGAGTGCATTTATATAGAACAACTATGATACTTTTTTGGGGGTAAACTGACAGGCTCTTTTTTAAATTACCATCAATCTAAATACGCATAAAACAACTGTTAAAGCTATAACAAACATTTTCAAAATATTCGGACTTTTGAATAAATTCTATCTCATCTATATACTCATTTTAGTACAGGTATTCCATCGATTAAATGCATTTATGTTTTTTTAATTTTTTGAGCACTATTTACACATTTTATATAATCACCACCATTCTATTTGAACATGGTGAGGAAAAATCATTTAAATGTACTGAATGTAAAAATAGTTTTGAAAGATCGACACATTCAAACAGACATATATATATATATATATGTGTATATATATATATATATATATATATTAATTCATAAAGAAGGACATAAAAAAAATTTGTAAAAAATGTCGTAATGGTTTTAAAATATCAGATGGTTTAAGGAGGTTTGGGAGTTTCGCTCAGAAGGGCGAGGAACAGGTAGTCCCCCCTTTTATACCCAAGTCTCCCCAACGTATATGCAATATAAATTTATTTTTTAATTCATGAAAAATAATCATTGTTTCAAACTTTCTACTTCATCCCTTTTGCTTAAGCCTAAAACTGCTTTAACTGTCCTTTGCTCCCGACCTGTCGTTTTTTTTTTCTGTGCCGGAAAAATTTGTTGTTAAAAACCAATTTTCTCGGTCTATGTCCTAGTTTTAAACTTCCAATGCACCTAATTAATATTCAAACAGATCTGTTTTTATCCCTTCTTAATTTCTAACAATTAACATTTTCTTTATCATTGTATTTTGCCAGCATATTTTTTATACTTTATTTATCTAACTCTCTCTGCATATGTTTTCTGGTTTTAATATTCTGGGCCCCTTAAACAACATCATTAGTTAATTTGAGACAGTTAATTTTGAGTTTGCCTACTGTTACACCTCCTGTTTTATTTTAGATCCACTTACCGCCTATTTTTTAGATAAATAAACTTGAAAGTACCAGGCTTCATGGGCAGTCTTGCTTTTTCTCTTTCATAGTTTTGAATAAATTTGGTAGCCCCTGGCCGTAATTGGCTGTTTTTTTTGTGTATATTTTTAGAATATTTTTAACATTTTTGTCATTTTTATACTTATTTCTCTTAAATTTGTTATGACCCGAAATACTTCTCTATTAATGATAACAAATTCTGTTTTGATGTCTACTAACACAGCATATAATTTATTGACGACTTTCTTTTGTTTGCTTTCAATCAAATTTTTTAGTACAAAAATATGGCATCTTGTTCTTTCTTTTGTTCTGATAGCAGCCTTACTCTTTCTTATTACTTTTTACTTCTCTACCGATTTTTCTACATTATCAGCGATCATAATTTCTTAAATCTTGTATGTCACATTTAAGAAGCCACTTTTCTGTAATTATAAAGTACTTCTACTTTTTCCCTGCCTCGTTAATTTGATAGATTCATGCTATTGCCCACGCTTCGCTAATATGTGTCTTAGTCTATAAGCTATGAAGTTTGTTTGTCAAATTAATCGTCCAATTTTTTTGTAGATTCTTGAAACTGTTTTTCATAATTCTGTCTTCTTCTGTGTCTTTTCTGTTTTTTATTTCCCCAAGACATTTTTTTTTTTTAATGTTGGATATATTCTTGTAAAAAATTACCCCATGAAGCACCAAAGTGCAAGTTTATTCTTAGCAAAAAGAATGCCGACACGCGCTTTGAAACTTACAAGAGTAGTATTTCGCGTGTAGGTATTTGAATGCGTCAGCAGAAAAGCTTGTTTTATCGCTAATTCTAGAATTTTCTCAAGATCTATAATGATACGTATGAAGTCTATCTCCCGAAGATCCGAATAATACTTCTAGTTTCAATATACAGGATTCTTTCCACGGCTCCCATACTTATGATCATAAATTTTTGGTGTATGATTATGAACATCGTTATTCTATTTATTATTATTCATTGCTACACAATCAATTTTCATAAAAGTTGGTTTTTCATATAGCTAATTGTATACTTATAAGAAAGCGATAGTGTGGTTAAATTCATTACAAAAGGAAAAACATGTTTGGGTGGGAGCTGGGGGGTGGTAGGTTAGGTGGGGGCGAGCCGAGGGGGAGCGGAGGGAGCTAGCTAAAATTATTTAAGGTCATATTTCACGGTAAAAAGAAACAAATTTTACCTTATTTTGGGGGAAAGCTGGGGGCGAGCGAGGAGGAGCTAGCACTAACCGCGAGACCATACAACTATATAATATAGGAAGATGTATATATACTAGATGGGCTTCGCCCCCCAACCCAAGAAAAATTGGGTTAAAAATCACGTTAAAATGATCAAGTAACTACGTGATTGGAGGGGGAGCTAAGGGTTCAGGACGGAGCGGGGGGGGGGGCTGTAACTCACTTTTCTTCACACAACATATGAATACATATATGTATATACACATATATTAGTGGGGCTTCGACCCCTACGCACTCCGCGCTAACCCCCATACTTCGATATTTTCATCCTTATGTCTAAATAATAAGAACAAGTATTTTTTTTTGTATAAAAATCTGAGTTATTCCAACGAATTTTTATCTTTTCGATTCTGAGTTGAAGAAGAAAAAAAATCCAATGTATTCTCATTAGAATTATTCTTCTTATTACTATGCTCTGCCAATATAAGCTAAAAATCCGCGTTACTAATATTTATAGATAACTTTTTTTTATTAGTAATTAATTATTAACGACAATATAAAAACTTCAGATTCTTGTAATTTAATAATCATTACCGCATTGTTTGGCTTATTTTAAGCATAAAATGTTATTATACACTTTTTCGTAAGATGCTTTATTTTTTCGTAACAAATTGATGCACTCACTATAAAACACTTTTTTAACATCATGTAACTCGTAATTGTGTGATTTCTCAATCTTTTATGGACTTTAACTTTGAAACAAAAGCACAAATAAAATGCAATAAAAGTATGATTGAAAAGATTTGATTCAAGCATTAATTTAAGGTAGAAGAAAGCTTTATATCATGCTATTCTTCCTCGCTTTGGCCATTTCAATTATTGCTAAAAATGATAAGATCTGTAAACTTTTCAAGGTGTCTCATCACCCCTAAACAGCACATGTTTTGAATGTTTTAATATGAATGTTTATTAAAAGTTATGAAGAGTGCCATTCAACCTGACAATAATATAGCTGGTGGTAAATATCATGCCATTTTTTTACTAAATGTTTATTGTTACATTTTTCAGATACCGATGCTTGAATAAAGAAATTTATTAAATACTTTAATTTTTTTTATTTTTATCTGATCTTCAATTTTTTGGGCTTATTCTCTTCTTTAAACACATCCATTGGGAGTTATGACGGAAAAAATTGCAAAAACTTGGATAGGTTTCCAAGAAAATTCAAGTGTTTTACTATTTTTCGTATTTTTATATAAACAACCGAATTTTCTGGGAAACCTATCCAAGTTATTGCTATTTTTTCTGTGGTGACTCCTAATGGATTTGTTCAAGGAAGATAATGAACTCAAATAGTTAAAAATCGGATGTAAATTAAAATAAAAAATAAGGTAATTTATTGAATCTTTTTCTAAGCTCTGGTAGGTGAAGAATTCAATAACAAAAATTTATGAATAAATTTTTCTTATACATAGAACTAACAATATTATTGTTAGGTCAAGTGGACTTTTTAAACTTTAAATAAGCATTTATTATGTAGTATTTAAAATATCTGCTACTTAGGGGTGATAAATCACCTTAAGGATTTCGAACGTCAGATAATTTGTGTTTAACACAATTTCTCGATAAAGACTTTTAATATTATTTTTATAAGAGTGCTAGGAGTTGTTTTCGCCAAAAAAAAGTTACTTTTCATATAAATTAGGATTGTGCCTCTCGAATTAACCATTTTTATAAATTACGAGCTATAGAACGATTTTAAAAGTAAACATATATACAAAAGTTTGGGTAGCACGCTCACAAATAGATAAATATTTTTCTTTTAACTCGTAAAAAACATTTATCGCTTTGGAAAATTGTAAGAATTCGATAGCTTTTTTTATACGGAAAATATTTTGTATATTTAATATGTAAATTCTTACAAACATCGGTAACGCTCAGAAATATGGATATAACTTTTTTTGTATAGCAGACACGCTTACAGGTATACGATTTTCTAAATCTAATAAACAAAATAACAAATCCCTGTTATTTTCATAAAGTTCTAGAGATAGTTTTTTTTTTTATTGAGGCAGAAAAAAAAACCAGTAACACTTGAAAAGTCAATGAATCGGTACATTTTCGAGCCTAATACTAATAAGCCTTGAATAGCTTTTGCTTAAAAAGTTGTGTTAAATATTTGTAATATAATACTTTGGATTTCTATATTTATGAAAGTTCATTTGTACTTAATATTTAAATTTTCAATATTTTTTTTTCTATTTCTTCATTTCTTAGATTGATTTTTATATAATTCTACATTTCCTCTTCTTTTTTCGTAAACATTATAATTCATAACGCATAACATATCATTGAACTTTAGATCTTCATTCTGTAGTGCGTTATCTACCTACATAAATAAATTATACATTCACATAAATCATCTCCCTCCTGCATATCTCTCCATTATCTTTTAATCCTATATTTCTGACTTATATTATTATTATTATTTAATTTGCTGTTTTTTTATTCTTTATGTATGTGTTCTTTATAATTTTTTTTTTCATTTCAGAGACTACAGTCTATCACTTAAAATATTTTAAACTCACTTACAAGTTTTTCTTTTTGCTATATCTCATCGGTTTTTCTCCGTGCCACGAAAATTTTTTGGTGAAAACCACACTGCTCGGTTCATGTCCTAGTTTTAAACTTCCGATGCATCCAATTCAAATTTTAATAGATCTGTTTCTATCCCTTCTTCGTTCCTAAAAATAAACATTTTCTTTTTTTTTGTTTACTTCCAGTATATTTTTTGTACTCTATTTATCTAAGTCTTCCTGCATATGTTTCATGGCTACAATATTCTGGGTGCCTTAAACAACGTCATTAGATAATTTAAGACTGGGAATTTCGAGTTTGCATACTGTTACACCTCCTGTATTATTTTAGATACACTTATCGTCTTTTTTCTACATAAATAAACTTAAAAGTACCAGGTTTACTGGGCATCCTTGCCTTTTCATTTTCATAGTTTTAAACAAATTTTGAAGCCCCTGGCCGTAGTTAACTGTTTTTTTGTATATTTTTAGATTCTTTTCGACATTTTTGTCATTTTTATACTTATTTCTCTTAAATTTATTTTGACTCGGAATATTTCTCTGTTGATGTTATCAAATTCTGGTATGAAGTCTACAAATACAGCATATAAATTATTGACGACTTTCTCTAGTTTACTTGTAATCAAATTATTTAGTACAAAAATATAGTACCTTGTTCTTCCTTTTATTCTGATGGCAGCCAAACTCTCATTTATAATTTTTACTGCTCTACCGATTTTTCCACTTTTTCAGCAATTATAATTTCTTAAATCTTGTATTTTACATTTAAGAAGCCACTCCTCTGTAGTTTTAACGTCCTTATACTTCTCTCCTGCCTTGTGAATTTGATAGATTCTTACTTTTTGCCCACGCTTCTATAGTATCTCTGTTAGTCTCGAGAAATTTGTTAACTCGACCAATTTGAGTGCTACAGTGGCATCAAACTTTTCTTTTTGACTAATCAGGGCTTCAATACTTCAGAACATACGTCTTAAATAATGTAGAGGTAAGTTTATATAAAGCAAATTAATTTCACAGAGCCTACCGTTCCCCATATAATCGATTTTCTTTATCACGCCAGCAGACTAACACCTGCGTAAAGGCCAATCCCTGGCTCAAAAAAAAATCTAGCTGGCAGGGTATTTTGTATGTCTGATAAAATAGCATAGGCACATTATAAGGCCACAAAACTAAAAATACTATAATTTGTTGCTAATTTGTTGCTAATTTGTTGCCCAAGAGCTGATTTTGTTGCTCTTATCGTTTTCGAGAAACAATGGATATGCTGGCTTGATATTAAGCTAGCGTAGCCACTGACAATATTTTCAAAACTAATGATATTTTCGAATGTGTATGGGAACCAGAATTTGTTGATAATTTGTTGCTTTAAGAATACGCTTTGAAATCCGGACTAAACCAGATGCCTAAGCCTATACGCGCTGAGTGCACAAGTTGACGATATCAGCGTAGCCCCAAAACACGTTGGATTAACTTCAAGGGCTAATTTATTCGTGGATAATTTGTTGCTAATTTGTTGGTAATTTGCTGCCCAAGAGTCGATTTTGTTGCTCTTGCCGTTTTCGAGAAACAATTGATGTGCTGGCTTGCTATTAGGCTACACTGAAAAAAGTTTCAGACGGAATCGCCTTGAAATACGGTGGCACTGCTGTCAGGCACCTTCAGAGCGCGCTAACCTGAGAGTCAGGTCTATTTGCCTTGGGCCCCGGGAGCCGAGGCTTGAGACTGCATAGGATCGGCTCCCTTACTTGACTATGGGAAAATCACCCTAAATAGCAGGAGCTCAGCGACCCCAGCGATCTGAATAGTTTTAATTCAATGCTGGACTCCTGGATTCCGAATTGCGTTTTACCGAATGCGAAAAGTAATTGATTAAACGCAATGATCGAAACAAACATACATACGTTGCTGTATTAAGTGTCTATTATAATTATAATAATGTATATTTTATACCATATTGCAAAGAATCATAAAAAATATATGTCTATGAATGTAGAGTTCCTCAAATTACTTCTGACGATAATATGTTGAAAAATAGTTTATTACTTAGCTTACAATAAAATAATTAACAATAAAACATATTTTAAGTAACAGTTACAGCCCACATTTAAAAGCTACATACACACGGTCATTTTTATCAATGTGATTTCCTGGCTCAACAGGAGGAATGGTTTTAAAATTAATACTTAAATCCTCAGACTAATCGCGCTGTACTATATAAGCATGGTAGTGAGACGTATATATTACTTGTTCGTACATTTTTAAAGTAAATGGAACCCAGAATTTGTTGCTAATTCGTTGCTGAAAGGATGTGCGAAGTTTGATTTTTTTGCCGATCTCCCTAGGCTTGGAATGATAAAAAATCGTATCCAGGGTATCAAGCTAGTAGCGCGCATCGTGTATCTCGTCACGGGGGACAGCTACAGCAAAGCAGGTGGCAGCATAATTTGTTGCTAATTAATTGCTAAAAGCATGTGCAGAGATTGATTTTGTTGAAAAAAACCGTCAGCGTACGACTTTGATACAATTCTTCATAATGTCATTGTTTATTTACCAGCACTTGAAAATTTTTGCTGTCAGTCTTCACTGATTATCCCACAAATAAAAAAACGCTGCCAATTCATTGGCACAAAGCTTCTTCTTATTTTTTCTCTGCTATCATTTTTTCTAGCTGTAACTATATCTTTTCAAAATATTATTCTTTTTCTATTATTCTAAAAACTTAACAACTTTTTCTAGCAAAAATAACATGTAAGTTACTTAATAAAGTAAAATAAAAGGATCAAATTTTTTTCGAAAATTAACAAAATCTTATAAAATAAATGCTGACGTACTTATACTCATAACCAGATCTTGAATTTTGCAAATCTCATCTTTAGACCTTGTTAACTATAAATTTATAAGATTTTTCATGATTTTTATCGTAAATTATCCAAAACCGCTGCCAATTAATTAGCACAAAGCTTATTTAACGTCATTCTTTTGTAATTATTATATTTAAAAAAAATTGAATGAAATATAAGCATGATACAAAATCCGAAAAAAGCTATTTTCATGCTCTATGGTATGAAATTTTTTGTAAAAAAGTTTATAATATTCACCCAAATAGTACAATAAATATTGTTAAAATTTTTTTAACTGAAAACAATTGAACAAATAATTAGAACTTATTACTGAAATCGATATACGCAATATACCTATCATTTTTCTAAAATATTGAATTATATGACGCTATTTAATCATCTATAGAATTTAACTCTTGACGAAATAAAAATGAAATTTTTTCCCTCCATCAATAGCAAGAACCATTTGTTAGCATCAAAAATCGTTATAACAGCCTTGGTAGGGTATCAAACGTCAAAAATTTTTGTGAACAAATATAGGATATAAAAAGAAACGTTCTGAGCCCTAGATCATTGAAATAACTCGGGGGGTTTTTGAGATATGACTGATTCAAGAAAAAAAATTTGTATAGTTTCTTTAATAAAAAAAACGACATATCGTAAAAAAAATCATTTTAAATTAATAATCAATCTGTTTTCATGCTTTCTAAGATATATCTATAAAAGAAATCAAATTCAAATTTTTTTACCCTAAAAGTAGCATAAAACCGCGTTTTGGACACAGAAAATCGTTCAATAAATCAAACAAAAGCCAACAATGGAGTGTGTATCTTTATTTATTCATGATCGTCGACGTTTCGCCACGCAAAATGGCCTCTTCAGGACATGATTAACAGCTATGCTCGAGCAGGTGTCTCAAGCACACCTCACAAGGGACAGTGGGCATCTTAGCCTCGATTTACATATTAAGTGAGGAAAATATAAATAAAGTAAATTCAACAATGCTTGGCCATCTTAGTAAGCCAATTTTGAAAATACTCCGTAAATATTACAAAAATACTGCGTAAATATGACAAAAAAAGTAAAATTTAAAGTCTCATAAGGTATTATTTGAAAGTTCTAACATTATTCTAAACAGCACTGAAAATACAGGAAGAAAGCTATCATCTATTTTTCAACTTAGTCCAATGTCCTAATGCTTGGCCACTGTAGAAAAAAGTTGTCTCTGTGGCCAAAAGTTCATATCCCAATAACTGGCCGTTTTGATAAATTGTATGCTTTTGTTCTTATTAAAAATTTTATTGATTGAAACCTGAGGTAAGTCAGCGCTCTGGGTCCCCTGTTATTACGGCTTATGTTATTATTAATAATTTTATTAAATTAAACCCGAGAAACGTCAGCGCTCTGGGTCACCTGGTATTTGTTCTTATGTGATTGATAGAAATATTATCAATTAAAATGCAAGAAAAATCAGCGCTATTGGTACCTTGTATTTGTTTTTATGTTATTGATAATAATATTATCAATTTAAAGGCAAGAAAAATTAGCGCTCTTGGTCACCTGGTATCAGTTTGTGTGTTGTTGTTAATAATGTTGTTAATTTCAACGCTAGAATAACATAACATACCCATCCCTGA
>JAPYYV010006938.1:0-13845 GCA_030522625.1 Copidosoma aretas | reverse complement strand
TTGGCCATAAAAATCGTTATAAAAACCTTAATAAGGTATAAAACTTAAATTTTTTTTTTTGGGTCAATACAAGGTTATAAAAAAAAATATTTTAAGCCTCAAATCATCAAAATCACTCGAAAGGTTTCTAAGATATGAGTGATTTCTCACAAAAATCTCAGTATTTCTTTAATAAAAACTACACAAAATATGTTATCGAAATAATTCAAAATAAAAAATAAAGCTATTTGAAAGCTCTATCAGATGTTACCATTTAAAAATTCGAATTTAATTTTTTGAACCCTTAACGAAGTGAAAAACCTGTTTGTTGACCATAAAAGTCATTATAAAAACCTTAATAAGGTATAAAACTTAAATTTTTTTTCCGAGCCGCCATAAGGAGGTTAAAACAGAAAATTTAAGCCTTAAATCATTTAAATCGACCGTTGGGTTTCTGAGATATGACTGATTGCACACACACACACACACACACACACACACACACACAGACTTTTTCTAAAAATGGTATTTTTTCATTTTAGACACTATATGAAACATTTCAAGCGTATTTCTAGAAAAAAATTTTTTTTACTGATACAAAGCTTCCTCTATGAGGAAGCAAAAGTCTCACCCTTTTAGAAGAATAAAAAAAATTTGCACAAATATTTAAATGTGACATATCAGGGTACAGTAGGTACCCAAAAGCCAATTACATAATGAATGACAAATCTTTTACATAAGTAGATAAGTATAATCTTTTTTTTTTTTTTTTATATTTTTGTTGGCTTTCATAAAAATATAAAGTTACGTATTCAAGTGTCTTTTACAGCTCGCTCGCAATTAAAAGTTCTGGATGTTCACATGCAAAATATATTACTTACTCGGTTATTTTTACGCAGTTTGCATCGTTTTATTGAGAGAGGTACCCTTGTTGTTTCAGTGGCTGGTCAGTCTTTGTTTTTGCAAATTCATATTTTTCGCACAAACGCATTATTGGTGTTATAGATTATTTTCCCTTTGAAAACTCACAAAAAAAATACGAGTGCCCTAAAGGCAGTCGAACTCACGACTCCTTGAGCGCTATTGTTTTAATGTACGAATATAGGTTTTTTAATTGTAAAAATATTATTTCAAGGTGCGTCAAAAAAACCCACTGTTCCTCGTGTAGGGCACAATGGGTCCGATGATAAAATAATTACTTATAAAATAAGGTGATTATGTACTATGTAGAGAGTTTGGCAAATTAAAAAATGGTTTTTAAGGTAGGATGCATAATTGATTCACATATTTTTCATCTATATTATCCAAGATTTCACATTTAAGCCGTCTTTTGATATTAACAGTATTAATAAATATTTTCCGATCTCAAAATATTATAAAACCTTGCATTCAATTTTGATTAAGATTACTAATTTTTTGCATTATAATAACGCGTATTTCACTGGATATATCCATTTTTTCCAAGAACTAACTGTATAAACACAAAGTAAAAATCCCAGTCACTGAGTTTAAAAGTTGAAATAATAAAGATTAGTATGTGTGCATATTATATGTGTACCACGACGCGGTATTTCACTTATTTTATGTAACATAAGTATAGAAGATCGAGAAAGGGTGAGAGAGAGAGGAGAAAGATAGTGCGAGCAAGAGCGAGAGATATGCGTAGCGGAGCGCGTTTTGCAGGTATTTTTAAAACTGCCGACCGAGAGCAAGAGAGGCGTATGTACATACATACATACATACATACATACATACATACATACATACATACATATAAGTAAGAGAAGGAGAGCGCGAGAGGGGCCGACAGAAAAACAGCACGCGAACGACTTTGACAGTTTTTTTCGCGACGAATGATTGAGCGAATTTTCGCCGATGCTCTGTGTATCTCTCTGCTCTACTCGGTGCGATACGTTAAAGGGTGCATGCTCTACTATATACTTTTGTCATTTGAGACGTGTGCACTGTTTTAAATTTATTCTGGAACATAGTATGTGACAGTGGAAACATTAACAGATTTATTTAAATTATTTAGTATGTTCTATGATTTATTTCTAGCTCTTTAATCAAATACAACCAAATCTACAGTTTTTTAGTACCTAATTATATTTTCTTATTTTAAATGTTGTATTTAAAATAAAATAACTAAATTTTTTGAGTCAGCATAATGTATTTGACATATTTTGATTGAAATAATTTTGGTATTTATTTATTACAAAATCAACGGGAATTTCTCCCTTTCACAATGTTTATATTGATTGAAAATCTCGTAATTAATTAGTTAAATGATTCTTATTTGTATTTAAAATTTTCAAAGATATCAGTTACACTTTGTTCATCTCTGCATGTATGTGTCTATACTTTTGTGCTCAAATACGTAATTAATCAGATCTCGGGATTCCCTAAACCAATGTCGAACTGTGGAGGCTTGTTTTTATCTTTTTATTCTTAGTGATGCTAAAAAAACCATCTTTTTTTTATTACTCATTTTTTTATTTAAAAAATTACAATTATTTAATTTCTATAAGTTTCTTTTTGTTTAAGTTTTAATTAGTAGCTGTCTGTAATTTTATGTTTGAATTTCCAAAACATTATAAAATATATTTTAAAAACAAGTTCATTTCCATGAACAAACTTATAGGATCTCAAATTTTTGTAAACTAGTTTTGAACCAGCCTTATTGAAATTTTTTTATTCCTTTTACAGCCTAGAGTTTTTTTGTTTGATCTCGTAAATTAATATATTTAAAAAACAAATTTTCGCATTTTGACATTTTTTTTAATGAAGCTGATATATACTTGTATATACATATAATTTTTATAATAATGGTCTGTTTCTTACGATTGAACGCTATTGAATGCTAAATAACTTGTCATGACTTTGCTTACTGTAACTGATAAAAGAAATACATAAAATACAACGGGAATATTATGATTTTTGAGTATTATCTGTATGACTTGTTCGAATACTAATAAAAAATCGTTCGGGTAAAAAATATGATTTTATGCATTAAAATATCCCATAATTTGTTTGCAAAAAAAATTAAAGACCGAAAACACGAATGTAAAGTAAAAAAATATAATAAAAGAAACTGTTTCGTTAATACGTTAGCAGAAATTTTTTTTTGTAAATAAATAATTCTAAAAACATGTTTTGCGGAACTCCCAAAGTCCAACCGAGATGTCATCCACTTAGTAATTAAACGCAGAGGCGAATTTTCAAAAAAAAAAAAAAAATATCCCTTTGCGGAGGCGTCAGCCAGCAGACAATAACATACATCACACACAGCGCGGCGCGTAAGTATAAAATAACGTTTTCCCCGACTTCCAAAATTCCGTAATAGCTCAGCTCAGCTCAGCGAGCAGAGAGGAGATAAAAATACCCTTATGTTGGAATCTAATAACTATATTTTCAACTCGAAAAAAGCAAAAGTTTCTTCAAAAATCTTCCAACGGTAGAGCCACCGTAAACGCCGACGTACAAAAATGCAAATATATACACTTACACGTTAAAATATCGGTCATTCGAAGCACCAAAGCGTTTTATTCTCACGCCCACACTTGGCCGATAATAATTAGCACTCCACCATCAGCCGTATTACGATCAAATGAGTAATGCTACTATATGTATTGTATAACAAATGATAACAATACATTGCAATTATTCCCTCCCCCGCAGCATCAATCTCATTTTTCCTCTGCTCTCTTGGACTGCAGCTCACTCCTTTCCGCGATTTTGCCTCGGAGACCCCAGCAGCTGTCTGTATAGTATGCTTGCGGCTATTTTGGTGTCCCAGGGACAATGGTAGAAGAATTACCTCACACGCAAACGGATATACATATACATGATTATGGTCATACAAGAGGAGGAGGGAAAGCACACTATTGTATTTTTTTTCGATGTGAGAATAAGGTACGAAGGTCGATTTCGACTTGGGGCAAACGCACGAGTTTTACCGAATAATTATTAGTAAAATTTTCATAGGTGATCAATCTGAGGGAGTAGTAAAATAAAAAATTTTCTTTGTTACGACTGCTTTATAGAAGTGGCTTATCATATGTCATATTAATATCAGAGCAAAAAGTATGACCCCTCATAAATTAATCCCCTATTTTCAATTGGAGTAAACAAAATTTTAAATGTAATATAAGAATAGTCTTAGTATTTCACGTCATGAAAAAAATCTTAGTTATTTTATTACTGTTATTTGATATAAATTTGAGAACGTAGATTTTACTCGAGTCTGTTCCCGTTTCTCAAGAAAGTTAAGAAGGTCGTAGCAAAATAAATTTTGCTATAGATTTTACTTTAAAAAATTCTATACTTTCACTTTTATGCCTTCTTTAACGTATTACAATTTTAGAGGGGCTAGCCTCACCTTTTTCGAGAAATCGAGTCGTAAAGTTAGACGCTCATACACAGGCTGTTATGGAGACGCTGTCGTGAGACGTGCATTTTCAACCATTTCTGCACTAGTATGTCATTGTAAATAACAGAAAAAATGGCGTATTGGAATTTAAAGAGGCCTAGCCATGCAGTTTGAGAGATACGTAATTAAATTATAAGCTAGTACGTAATGCTATTTACATCTATTTAGTGCGGACCAGAAGAAAACATTGCACATCAATTTGATTTTAAAGCATTAATTTTTTATTTTTTCACAATTTCGTTATATTTTGTAGTATAATATAGCGTAGCTTACATGATTTATCAAGGATGAAAATATTATTAACAAATTTTTAACTCTCATCAACTCATCAACTATTCAGGTTGACTGTACCGCTATAACCCCCATAAATAAAAAAAAAAAAAAAATGAACATAAATAGTAGAAAAAATCGGTTTTTTTTTCTCATGAAAATAACATAGCTTATTTTACTATACGATGTTAACAAAAAGCTTTAGAATGCAATAAAAGGTTAGTAATTAATCAAAAATATTTTATAGCCAGTTAAAGAAAAATAATATTTGACGACGTAGCAATATTAAATATGATAGCTAAATGGGTCATTCTGCTGCAAAACTTGCACTATTTGCATGACAAAATTTCGATTTTTGAAAGTTTCTTTTTCTGAACTTTGTTGCGTTATTCGTCATCATCACAACTATATAGATGCTGAATAATTTCCGATCTGAAACATCCCATATGCTATTTTAGTACCACCTTTACATCAGACCATTAAGACCATTCAAAAAATGCCTTTTTGACAAAAAATGGGCTAAAATAAGAGGTCATTGCCGTAACGCACCTATAATCTCGGAGCTCGGAGGGATATGCAATTATCGACAAGGTATCTAAGGCGTCGAAAAATTATTTATTAAAAAATTGATATTTAAAAAACGGCCGAGTAAAAAAGGATGGAAATTTGTTTGAGCAATGAGAATATGAAAAAAAACAATCCCTCAAAATTTCAGGCGGTTTCTAAGTGAACAGAAAAAATTAGAAGCTTTTTCTTCCACATCTCGGCTCATGCACATTTGGGGGCATATGTTTAAATGTACAAAAGGTTAGAAATAATGCAAGGAACATTGTTCCCAAGTCCCATACAGTTTACACGCCGATGAGACAATTACGCGTCATTGCTCTATTAGTGAAAATACTGTAAAAAAGCATGCTGCAGCCGCGTCTATTTCTGTGCAAAGACAACTTACACAAGTGAAAATAATATTGAAAGTGTTGAAAGAGTTTATCGTTTACATGTTTATACAAACGAATTATTGATCAGGTATAAGTTGCCAAAAGGATGGAGTACACGATGATCAAGTGATTCCAGCTGAGGAATCAAGTCTCAGTCAGTGTGTAGCAGCGTTTGCGGAATACTGCATGTATAAGTCAAGAAAAAATATATGCATACAAAAAATAGCAGACGCTCGATACTTAAGCAGTCGGAGTACTCGGAGTCCCTCGGAGTTATAAACAAGAGTGATAAGTATGTGAATCTGCGACTCCGAAAGTACAAAATTTTGTTTATCATGACTGTGATCAAGCGCATTTTTATCCTTGCCGTCAATAGGATCGTTCACGTAGTTGTTTTGCTCAGTTTCCTGCCGTCTGTCACTGCTATAACTGCCAGCGTAAGGTCCGAGGTCGAGGGCGAAGGATTTCATAGGTTAGGTTGACTGTTGTTTGTTTACATTTTTCGTTACTAGATGCTTCTTTTGTCTGGTATTTTAGTGTGTCTAAATTGAATCTTTAAGTACTACTATCGATGATGTCCATACTTTATATCTTATGAGTTGTTGTGCATGAATGAATTGACAATAAAGGTACGCTACATACTAATAAAATGAAAATTCATTTTTTAGGACATTAAAGTATTACGTGGACACTGGAAGCTTTATGAATGATACTTGCCATATTGCAGTATATGTCCAGTTGCCATCTTTTTTATATGTCAATGTAGACGAATTAGCCGATCTCAGACGTCTCCGAAAGGTATACAAACTGCACCAATATTAATTCATATCTACTTACTTGGATTTTCTAACAAGAATTCACAATTATCTCACTATCTTACAGACTACAGCGTGCTCTGAGGGAGAAATAGATGTTGAATTGTTTGCTGAAAAAGCACACTACCAGAACGTCTCTATTTGTTCAAGATTAAGAAGTACAAAAACTACCCTATCAGTACCAGTTCATCAGCGTTACAGATTTTCTACTGAAACTAGTCAATCCCATGATGTGTCGATACCTCGTCCACTATTATTCATAGGATGTAAAGAAAGAATCAAAGAGCACCGTGTTTCCAAGATTAGTATTTGCTGGCCATGTATTGAACATGTCAAGAAGTGGAGGGATCTTTTTTATACTTGGGTGAGTGATGAATATTGGTTACACTCATTTCAAGATGATTGATTATTATTAGCTCAAAAATGCACCCCTTATTTATCGCTGTTATTCCACATTATTTTGTTAGTGAATTCCCCTGTATTAGTTTTAAGTTATAATTATGAAACAATCTTTAGAGAAAGTATTAACGTACAAAGTTTTTATTCCAATTGTGTTTTCATCAGGAAGGTGATGGTGGTTTTACTTGGGAAATTCCAGCTGGAAACACGTCTAGGAAATTTTTAGTGACAGGTGTTACAATGTTCGTAACTCTTTTGGGTGGTGCTTACGTTCTTTGGGCAATCCACAAATCTTTCAAAGTACCTCCAAAGAAAAAGGCAAAGGACAGTTAAACGTTTGCAAAAAAAGATCTTTGAATTTTTGAAAAGTCTGCTTGCAGATTGTCGTCTATTTGTATATAATATTTATATATAGGTTGACACTTTTTAAATTATTGTACATAGAACGTACCTTATTATTGTGATACAACAATTTAATAGCAATAATCCACGCACTATAATAAGTAATAAGTAGATTAAAAATCAATAAATGTCTGTATAAGATTTTCTAAAAAATAATGTACATACATTTGGTCACTGAAACATAAGTTCTCACGTTCCTCGTCAACATTCCAATCTTAAACACCCATACATATCACATTTTCTCCTTACACTGTACTACACTGCCTTAAGTAATAACATCTTACCCTAGTAGACATGGAATGTATATTCACGATTCTTATACTCAATTATGGAATTGTTACAAATGCTTGTATGAAAAATATAATATAATCGTTCGATGCATGTCAGTAAATTCCAAAGTGGCT
The DNA here is from genome assembly GCA_030522625.1 of Copidosoma aretas. Classification (NCBI taxonomy): domain Eukaryota; kingdom Metazoa; phylum Arthropoda; class Insecta; order Hymenoptera; family Encyrtidae; genus Copidosoma; species Copidosoma aretas. Next base: position 6,209 of record JAPYYV010006938.1, on the reverse strand, counting down.
CATCTGTCGATTTTTTCTTCCTTCTTCTCTTCGCTGACATCCTCCTTTGACTCGTTGATCTTTGTCAACTCCTTAGGCAACTCCAAACCTATGACCTCCGGGATCCCGTATATTCTGCTGTTCTTCCTCGTCTTGATCGGGTCGTTCCACGGTTGAGTCTTGACCGATCCGAAGAATACAAAAACATTTGCGCCGATAACATAAAACGCCGCTGTCATGAAGAAAATCGTCCTCCACTGTGGTATGCTGGTCTGAAAAGTAGAAGCAAAATAGTTATAAAATATCCCGAAACATTTATCCCACGACAATAAGGACGCCTTGGCTCACCTTTTCCGTGACAACGTAGTCGTGAACGATGGGCGCGAGTATGCTACAGAGCGTCGCCGCGGCGTTGGTGAGGCCCATGAGGGGCCCAGCAAAATTAGGTGACAAATCCTTCATAAATTTAGACAAAAAAAGTGAATTATTGAATCTGATTAATAAAAAATTCTTATTTTGTACATTGATTTCATGTAAAGGAACAATATCAAGCAACACCTATATTTTCTAGGGGTTAATACAGAGAAACAATCACCTCCCACACACACCAGATGTATATTCATACACGGTGCTAGTCATACAAGCGGGGGGGGGATGTTCTTTGATCAATCAAAATTTTTTGTGACAGCGTAAGTACTTGATAGCTCCTTTTTTTTCAGAGTGAGCAGCAAAAATAAAAGTCTGCTTCGACTTGGGGCAAGATGATAAGTTTTGCTAAAATAATCGGCTGTCAAATTTTAATTATTGATTTCAGTCTGTCTAGTTCACATCAAAACTTCAAAACTGTCTTTAGGCACGACTGCTTTATTATAAAAATGATTTATATAATGTTCTTATGCCAGAGTAAAAAGTATATTAACCCCACGCAAAGGAGTCGTCTATTTTTAGTTAGAGTAAAGCAAATTATGAATCTCATATGAGGTTGATGAAGAGTCTTTTACGCTACGGTTGTATTGTCAAGTCAATCATCAACATTCCATAAAAAAATTGCAGATCTCATTCAAACACTAAGTCTTCATATTGCACTTTTTTGTGTAAAAAGTCAAATGAAGATTCCAAATTAAAAAAATCGTTTTTGGTTGGACAAAAAAAGGTAATAATATAGATAAAAAATAGTTTCACTAGTTGATTACATGAAAAGGTTAATATTTTACTACATAGCAATCAAAATAAAATCTAAATGCACTATTGTCATGCAAATTTTTTTGTTTCATACATTTTTCTGAAGAATGTTGCCCTAATGCTGTAAGCGGCGAAATCTGTTTCTAATTGACCTGAAAATTGTTCGAAGTTATGTTGACATTTTAGAATAAAATTTAAATGCATAAAATGCAACTCAAAATACGAGCATATTGTACAACACCACTTTATTTTTCTAAGTATCCGGAAGCGGCAAATAGTATAATTGAAAACTGCTATGTGGACGATTACCTTGACAGTTGTAAAACCGAGTGTAAAACATTCACAGAAGCATCAGAGAGATTAAGTATTACAAGTTCAAGAAGTAAACGTGCACGTTAACTGGGATATGTATGCATGCTTGGGCGAGTAATTGCGCTTCCGTTTTAAATAAGATCACGAATAAAAATAATTAAGGAAAGCTAATATCGGAAGATAAAACACAGGAATTTGAAAAGCTTAGTTTACATTGGCTTAATTTGAGCGACAAATTAACTTTCAAAATACATAACTGTAAAGTGTCACCTGAATTATTAAACGGCCAAAAAGTTCCGACCGTTCAATTGTTTTGGAGCAGCAACAGCTTATTTTGACACCCAAAAATATTTGACTAAGATAATACTATACATAATTCTTGCAGGGGCGGCGACAGCGGTGTGGTATATGTAGGGCTGGAGAACTCCATACCTCGAATTTTTTATGTATATAATTGCAGACGAAAAAATAAAAAGTTAAAATTAATATGAATGAGAACAAATAAAGAGTGTAAATTAAAACCTTTGAGGCAAAAAAAATGTCGCTGCAGATAACAGAAATTTAAGATCGTAAAGAGAAGTCGTGAATTAATTTTTGTTGAATATAAAGTAAGTATATGAGCTTGGTTCAAATATTGTTGACTGTTTCAGGATTTTTGTGGACTTGGATCAATTCATTAATGAAATCAAAATAATAATCGCCAAAGAGCATACATCTTATTTTCTATGAATGAAAAATTTGAAAAGAACAGTATTTCTCCTAATTTTTTTTTCGGGTGCTACAGACCTCGGAAAATGACCTCACGCCGCTGACTTCTTGTAACTTTGAAATACTTTACTTGGGAATTAATTCTTTAGAGCGTCCTTAATCACCTCGAATTATACCAGTATTTTATACGAGTCATTTTATAAAATAAATATTAGTCAAAGTTACAATTTATAAATTTATCCTTGAAAAATCAGCCCAAGGAACACATATCAGCTTTCACAGCGGGATTTAGCAGCGTGAATTGCGGTTGTTTGAAGCCGACAATGAAAGATTGCGTTATTGATCCAGGAGATTTTAACGGAGCAGCCCTGACAACAATGGAAATTGTAGCTGATTCTGAAAAGCTTGAGCTGGAATGGGGGTCGACGAACGTGCAGAGAAAGATCTCGAGGTATCCGACGTGCAGCTTCCCTCTGTCATTGAGATTCTGTCAGAGGCTCATTTTCGAGTGCAGAATAGCTGTACGACCACTTGATTCACCACTGTTCTTCGGAAAACTCTTTTCAGTGCAAGTGGATGGACTTGCGCCAACCCTTCCAAAGTTCGGAAGAAACTTGGCACATTCAAAGCACATGTAATAACACACAGCCATGTTTAACTACACGGCTGTGATGCTTGCGGTTCAAGATTCTCTCGGTCGGAAGGACTTACGCAACGGAAAAAGAAAAATTGCGCGAAAAATCTTATCCTTCGGAGACTTACGAGTTCGGCAGTAAACCACCTACGCTTGCTGAAGCATTTTAATGTTTCTCCCGGCGCTCTGAGAAAATTACCGCAATACAGCAATATTTTTTAGACCAATAAAACTATGGAAGAGAGGCTCATAATAAATCTGGTTAGTACGAAGGTCTTCGAAAAGAAGTATTCCAAAGACAAGTACGCTATTGAGGAAAGCACTGTGGCTCGTCTCATTGCTGTCGATGGCCACGCAATGGACCTCGACAATATTGAAGTGTTGGCCTATGTTCCGAATAAAAACGAGATTGAAAACAGAGACATCGGGAGAAGACTGGAAAACTTTTTCAATAAATCTAATCCAAACAGCGTGAATTACACGTATTTAGCGTACAGTAGTACTAAAGTATCTTGCAAGGTAGAACATGATAATGACAAACGCAAACGCAGAATGCGCAAAAATCATTATATAATTACGTCCTCGAACAGTATGAATTCACAAAGAAATGTTCTTGGACAAGTTTTGACCCAAGAAGAATCAGAAACCGAATATGCTGTTGATTAAGGTTTTGATATTAGGTTTAAAATTACCAATGCAGAAATGAAATATTAATTATTGGTGTGATGTCGTCATTATTTAATTATCTTTCAGATTACAGACGCTTCTGTATTATTGTATCGTAAAAAATTACCTTATAAAAGAAAACTATTGCTGCTGCTGCTGCTGCTCTATTTTACCTCTAATTTTCCACTATTCTGTTGATCTTGAACTTTATGTCTTGCATATTACGCGTTTGTTCTAAGATTAGCGTTACATTTTACATTTGCACATTATATTAATTTTGTTCTGCTGCTTTACAAGTAAGATCACAAAAACGGTAAGTTATGTGAGTTTGATGAAATAAATTTAAAAAATACCGTATCGATAATTTCATGTTCCCTAAGTTGGATGAAGGTCCTACAGGAAATCACCTGTGTGATGAAATTCAATTTGGAAACTGAAAAAATGTCAGGTAAACATTTTTTTTTTGTACATTCCAACGAAGGTTGTGCGAGCCGCATAGGTCGAGAAAGACCCTAGGTAGGGTGGGAAAAAATATCGACCGAGCACTGTATTTTCGAGCGATCGTACGGATTTTCAACTCACCATGTGATTGGAATGATGTCCGCAGTAGACGGCTATGTTGCAGGCCACGGCGATGATGAGTATGACGACGGCCGCGAACTGATCGTCCTCGACGAGGGCCAGACAGAGGAGCGCCGCGGCGGGCAGGATTTCCCCGAAGGTGTTGCAGAAGAAGCGCGAGGCGCGCGTGCTGACCTTGCCCGTGCGTATCGCCCAGTCCGAGACTATGCTCACCGGAAAGCTGACCAGCCAGGCGACCAGGTACGGCAGCGACGACATGAAGCCGTTCTGGAGTTGGGGCGAGGTGATGGAGAGAGCGCCCGGGGTAAGCTTTTACTCGTGTTGCGAGACTCGTTTCAGCCGAGCGGATGGTTGATTTATGTGTTTTCGTGCACATGGTCGTGCGTCCGAGGTCGTCCTCGACCGTGAGCCGGCGCGCGTAATGTTTTGTACGTGAGATACTTGGCAATGCTTGCCGGTGGGAATTCAATGCAAAACCTGTACGATGTGCACGCGCGAACGGACGGGGAAACCGAAGCACATGGTGCAAATTTGCGCGCGTTTGTGAAACATGAAAATCTCGATGAGTATTTTTATAAGTAACAATGAGATTGATCTGCTGTATCGAACATTAAATTTCAACTTGTACACGCACGCACCTTGTAAATTTATGTTACTTCAACAAGTTTGAATTTACATAATACAGCGCCTCCGCGCGGAGTTGGACGTATTCGCGCGTGAATTTTTGCGTCACGATATTGTTGTATTGTTGTATGTACGTCAGAGCGATGATTCGAACACATATCATGGACGCGTGTAACATCACGCGTGAGCTCGACGTCGCGCGGTTAATCGCATACCTTGTATGATACGGAGGTGCGTGTTTTAAATGCGTGCGTGGGTACGTGGTGTGACTTTTTTCAATTTTTGTTTGAAATATTTGCACGTGGAGCGCGATTTCGTGGGCAAAAAGCAATACTTATAAGAAGCTATATCGACGGCTCGGTAAAAGAAAACTCAAAATCTCAGTGAACAAGTAGTTGACTCGAATACATTTTCTTTCTTCTCATATTTTCTAGTATCAGTGCTGCTATTTAATTTGAAAGCGAAACAAATCTTAAAAATTACCCTCAAGATGACGGTAATAAAAAGAATGATCCGAAATAAAAGGGCTGTTATTTCGCAACAGCATCACAATTTCCACGTGATTAGGAACTGATGGTTCATACTTGGGGTCATTGAATGGTTAAAAAGTATTTGTGCCAAACAATTTGAGAAAAAGAATTTCTTTGAACTAGCCGATTCCTCGTTCCGAACAAGAATCAGCTGTTTATTCATAAAAATTTCAAGTTGGCTGCTTCTCTTACCTACAGCCGTGATCGGTGCGGAAAGTTAAAAAAAAGGAAAAGCGCAGTAGCAAACTTACGCTGAGTATGTCGTAGTGGAGCACGTCGTTCATGTAGGCTGGTATTTTGGTCAAGAGCATCCAAAAGCCCCAAGCCTGGGTGCACTGGGTGACCAAAAGGGCCCAGACCGGCACCGACTTCAGTATCGACTTGTAGGGCGTCGAAATCGGCTACGCGGCGAGGACCATCAACCGTTAATCACGCGCATCAACGCAAGTATATTTACAACAGTATTGTAATTTGTACTTGCCTCCTCCGTCTCGACGACGCCGAGACTGCTCTCGATGTAGAGCTTCTCGTCGAGCGGAATGTTGGGATGATCGGCGGGCGACTCCCGGCCGTAGATACACCAGATCGCGGTCCAGACCAGGGACACGCCGCCCCAGAAGTAGAAGCAGCTCGGCCAGCCGATACTCGTGGCCGAGAGCACGCCCGAGCTCTGCAGGGCGGCGACGTTGCCTATCCAGCCACCCGAGTAGACGAAAGTCGCTGGAAATGCCGAATTGGACGGATAGTCATCGCTACGCTCGAACAATCGGTACACCTATACTTGCCCTCTGAATATCCGCGAGCGACTTTTCACGCATAATCAGAGGGATAATACTCGGTGGACAACAAATAAGTGGAAAGTCACTCGAGGTGAGAGAAAAATCCATCTTTCATCTTGCGCAAAAAATCGCTCGGACGAACGTCCGATGAAAATTATGTCGTCGCCTCTTGCAGAAAATATACTGTTTGGGCTTTTGGCAAAAATGAAAAAA
>JAPYYV010006937.1:0-14346 GCA_030522625.1 Copidosoma aretas | reverse complement strand
GGAACATGGAAAGGCGCTCATGCGCATCAGCCTAGCCTTCACGGACTGCAAGCAGTCAGCTGTTCTCAACACACACATTCCACTACGCCCATCGGACAATGACAATAATCTTCTTGGCTGATTATTCGTCTATAGTGTCTTCTGTATAGATTCGGATTGTCAAGGTCCCGCTTGAGCGCTCGTGGTGAGCACATGTGTCTGTTCACCTTTCCTCAAGCGTATCGCAAGGCTAAGTATACTACCATACGCTCGCGTACTTTCTCAACTGTCCTTCTCAGGGCTACCCAGCCTATTACATGCCTCCATTGACGAACCAGACGATCCCAGGGGTTGGCAGGGATCAACCCACCGCCAAACAACAACGCCATGGAGCAGGAAGACCTGGAAACAACCAGCGTTCGATCAAGCACTGCGGAACTCACGGAAGACGAGACCATGGTGGAGGATAGCGAGGAAAGTGGAAAGGGCTTTGAGAAGCCTAGGAAGCGGAAACTGGCCAAGAGGCGACAGACGAAAGAGACGCCAGGAATCGAAACAAAAAATACGTATGATTCCTCAATTAAAAAAACAAGTGCTTATAAGACCGCGAGCACTAGTGCCACGACCGCGAACACCCAAGGACTACGCCCGGGTAAAAGCCCACCTTTTAATATTGTCTGGAAAGACGACAACGCGTTCACGTGCCTTCGAGCGCTTATTAAAAAGATATGCTAGTTTAAACCAACAATAATTAGTAAGGCCAAAGCCAATTGAACTGCAGTATACGTCACTATATACCCTCGGCGACTACCGCGCGCTCCAGAAATCCTTTGAAGAGGAGAAATTCGATTTTTACTCATTCAAGGACCCTGACGCAGTTAAGCCTCCCGTAAAATGCGTGATCAGGCAACTTCCAAAGAGTACGTCTCCTGACGAAATCAGCGAGGAGCTAATAGGGCTCAAGTACTCAGTTGTGAGCGTTGCTCAACTACGCAAAGGTGGAGCGAGATCGGGTACCCCCCTCCCTCCGTTTATCGTCTCTCTAGGGAAAACAGGGGCTGCGAAAATTTTTATAAATTTATCATCACTTATGTACGTGGAGATTGCTGCTGAGCACGAGCACATTATAAAGCCAAAAGCCCCTGTTCAGTGTTTAAAGTGCCAATGCTTCTACCATGTTTCCGGGCAGTACAACGCCAGAGTGCGCTGCGTCAAGTGTGCCGGCTTTCACGCGTCATTCTTGTGCCAGAAGCCCGAGAAGAATGCTGCTAAGTGTACCAACTGCGGCGGTCCGCCTAGGGCTAGCTATAGAGGATGCTCCATTTACAAAGACGCTTAGACCAAACTGAACCGGCTTCGAAACATATTCGTCCCACGACCGACCAAAAACAACCAACAAAAACCGGCCCCGACAATCCCGAACTACCCACCCATTCCTAAACATAGACAGACGACCAACAACAACACCCCGAAGACACATACAGATAAAAACACAAGCCAACCCATATCATCACCGACTACACCTGGCCTGTCCTATGTCTCACACCTTCAAGCACCCTAGCGCCCCAAGCCGCAGCCAAGACTCAACGGACCACCACACACTGACACACAAAACACAACAATACAAGCACATTAATGTCTGACAATCTTTAGCAAATCCTCCAAGAAGCATTCGCGCTAATGAACAGGATTGACCCCAGAACTCTCTCCCGCCCTGAGGCATTTCTACAAGCAGCCCAATTCAGCCAAAAGCTTATGAATGTAACACTTCAATGTGCAACATACACCGATTAAATTGACTATATACGCGTGAAACGCGGGCGGTGTTTTGCAATAAAAAAGCAGAACTCGAGGAAGTCCTGATAGAACATAACGCGGATATTTGCCTTTTAAGCGGAACCTTGCTAACAGATGATACAAAATTTTATATACGTGACTATAAGATCTATAGAAAGAACACCGGACAAGAAACTGCAGTATTAACCAAAAAGCACATTGTTCACCATGAAATGCCGTTAAACCTCAAATCTTTAAATGCACCTGCCATTAAAATTAAACTCAAAGACTCGAAATTAGCCATAGTTTCAATCTACTAATCACCGTCGGTAGATTAAAATAAGAATGATTTTGATAAAATCTTTAAATGCTCGTCAAAAGTCATCGTGGCCGGCGACTACAACGCTAAACATAGATCGTGGGGCAGTAGATTAAATAACAAACTAGGCAATAAATTAAACGGTCACACTGATAAAAATAAGCTACTCATTCGATCGGCGAATAGCAGGCGTAAAAACGGCCTTGCGTTGATCAACAATACCGCGGTTGTGATGCGGCGAACTATTCAGAATCCTTATTTATCTAAAAGTACATGCTTTAAGGTAAAATTTGAGGCCGGGTGAGTTGAAATTACTGCAATAACAGCTGAGTAATACGTGGTTGAAAATCGTTAAAAACGCTTTTTTTTATCTTTGGGGATTTTTTACTCAAAAACTTATGGGTTTACGAAAATTTTGTAGTAGACCTTTTTAGTGTGAAATAAACCAAAAAATCTGAAAATAATTTTTTCAAGCAATAAATATCGATTTTACTATTTGTTTTTAAAAATTGTTGTTAACAATTAATTAACATAAAATTGAGACAAACACCATGGTTTACCATGTTCAGGAGGTCAAAATGCATAGATTAAAACAAAAAAATTCCTGCGACCTGAATCGGCCACGGGCACCTATCAGCAAAACATAACTAACCCCCACTCTTACAAGTCAAACCGCATGACGGCCAAAAAAAAGCCAATGCCTCTATAGAATTTTTCCTTGGTTAAAGTGCAAGCAGTTCACTCATGGCGTCTAGGCGGCCAGAGCATCAAGTGTATAGTGCGAACGCTACTGCTCGTTCACCGTGTACTTTTTCCATATGCGCCTATGAGTTTGGCCCATACTTTTTCTCTCCGTGTACATGCATACATACAATAATGCATATGTAAAGGACACTAACATGAAAATAGATTCATAATTTAAAATGTACATACATACATGCATAAGTTAATACATAAGCACGTGCATACGTGAAAACGAACAAACAATCATGCATACATATTAACATACATACGTAAAAACATACATAAACGTACATACGTGCTTACTTACATACATACATGCGCTTATACTCACCTACATACATGCATAAACGCATACATACATACATACATACATACATACATACATACATACATACATACATACATACATACATACATACATACACACATACATACATACGTGAAGGCACATACATTTATACGAACATAAAATAAGATGTAAAGGCATACATACATACGTATGTAGATCCATACGTGGACACGTAAATACGTACATACGTACGCTCGTACATACGTACAACCGTCTGTACATACATACAGTCATAAATGCATCAATACATCATACGTACGTACATATACACTAGCTAACATAAATAGACGTACATTTACACATATGTATAAAAATAAAGGGCTGCATGCATACATGCATACGTACGAACATACATACGTACCTACATACATGCATACAAACGCACATATATAAAGGATACACATAATACAAACAGATCCATACGTCCAAATGTACATACATACATACGTGCATACGTCAAAACAAACATTTAGCAATAATATATTCATATACACGTAAATATAAATACGCACATACATACAACATACATACACAAATACATACAAACAAATATATGTACATCTATACGTGTATGTGTAAATTCGCACATACATACATTCGTACATATCTATATACTAACAGACAGCGGTTATACAATCATGCATACATGACAACAGGCATACTTATTACATACACACGTACGAAGGATCATGCATACATACAGATATCTGTACATACATACAGACATACGTCAATCAATATATCACACATACGTGTATACATAAATATGTAAATACATACATATACACGAACGTATGTAAATTCTTACATGGTGAAATAGATGCATTCTTGCCTAAATACAATTATAGATGCATACATACGACGATTTATACGAACAGAAAAAAAAAAATACAACCAAATATGCTTACATATGTACAAGTGTACACACGTACTAACATACTGTCATATTTACATTCGCCTATAAATACATGAATACATACATTCCAGCATGCATACATACATTCATGCATACTTATATTCACACATACATACCTACTTAATTACATATAAACAGGCATTCGTGCATAAATACATACATAAATATATACGTTCATACATAAGTCCAGACATACGTACTTTCATACATATATAGATACATACACAATGACATACATACATACTTACATACTGACATACATACGTATATCCGTAAATATAAAATTGCATACTACGTACGTATGATTACACATACATACAGTTATTCATACATATATATGTTCGTAGATATGTACCTTTATACGTACATACATACAGATATTTATACGTACATATGTACATACATATGTAAAGGATAGAAAAATAAACATAGATCTGCATGCACGAATTTATGATTGTATTTGTATAGGTTCATACTTATATACATGCATAGACAATAATGTACATTCGTACACACAATTAAACATACATACATGCTTACAAACAATCATCAATACATACAAACACACGCTGATACACACATACATCCATCAATACATCCATACATACTTACATACATACGTACGACCGTCTGTACATACATACGTACAAACACAATAGCATACCTACATTTCTCTGTACAGACGTATATATGATGTTTCTATTACAAACCAAACACCTTTCCGACCGAAAAATTTTTTATTTGGATAAAACTTTTTTTACGGAATCTATTTTTTTTAAAAAGACACGGATTTTTTTTTGCAATATTTTGGACGTCATGAAGGATTTCAATTTAGCGATATCCAGTTATATTGAAGCTACAGACTGTATTTTTTTTTTCATTTTAATAATTGGCCCCACCTCGTAGCTAGTTTAAAGTACAATCATCGTATTTTACGTCAAATTTCCTTCAAAAAACACTATACTAATTGATGGACAAATTATCATTACTATGAGAAAAAAATTAATTAACTTAGCGCGCTACGTCGAATTAGCGCGCGGGTGCCACTTGGCACCCTTCTTTTTTGTGTCTTATCGGTTTCCTTTTAATGATTTATCAGTATCAAATTTTTTTAATTAAACACTCTTATTTATTTATCAATAGTGTGGTATAAAATATTTAAAAAAATATATTAATATTTAGTACATGAATAAAAAACATCTTTGTTTGAGAAAATTACTTTATTATTATCTGTCAATACCATATTGAAAGTACTTCGTTCAAAATCACAACATCAAATAGTAGTAGAAAATAGTATTATATAGTCGTAAAATATTAAGACTTGCTATTTAAAAATTTTTACTGGACTCTTTTTCTCGGACGATGAAAATTGCTTTGCTTCCAATTCTTAAAGAGAGATAGGAATCATACTATACAATTTTAAGGTTCCCTTTAGGGTCAATGCTTTTTGAAAACGTGGTATCATTATTTTTTCTTCTCTTCCGTAATCAGCATTACTCCAATTGTTGCGGACAGGATTGCTGTCCTGGTATGAAGAGTGGGAATGCAAGCGGATGTCATGTTTGGCGTATGGGGCTTGGTTTTTTGACCGTCACCTGCATGTAATCGAGATTCGCAGGCGGATGTGTGACGTGTGGTCTCGCATTTGCCGCGTATATATTTCTTCGTTGATAACTATGTAACAATAACTGTACGCGAGTGACTGACTGGGGCCGGTCTAGTGACCGTTTGAGGTCGGTAACAGGACCACGGTGGCGGAGTGCCGACACGGGGCGGAGCTGAGTCTCCGCTTGCCTTCACGCCAAATTGTTACCATGAGATCTCACCCCTGGTTATTAAAATGTCGATCACACTTTCAGGGTAGGTCGTTAACATGGTCTACCTATGACCTTCAGGCGAAAGGTACTCTGCCCCGGAGGCCAGGGGTTGTTTGCGCAGCATGAAGTGAGAATACTGGTCACAGTCAGTCACTGGCCATCATAAATGTATACATGCCCTTTTACATGTCGTAATAAATGTATGTATACGCCGTGTAACCGGGCGTCAGCATTTAGTTCGCGCGCGCCGATTATACTTATACGAAGCAGGTAGGAGGGAGGGGGAACGGAACCGAGGGCCGGTACAACGCCCGCCTCGCGCGGAGAGTGAGTCGCTTTGACGAAGTAAAGAGAGAAAGTAGTGCTGACGTCCGGCTCCCACAAGAGCCAAATACATATATTTTATTTTCTAACCCTCCTTTTTATTTTGTTTGTTCCCTTCTCCATATTTGACGCGGATGCTGTCGCTAATACCCATGACGACACGTCATGTTTGGCAGAGCTTCTGTTGCCTAGTCAAATAATTCTTTTGGAGATCAGATGGGATCATTTACCCTTTGAAGACTAGCTCTAGCAGCAAGTCTTTTGAGTGTGCCACCTAGTGTTTCACATGGTCCTTTCCCATGAGAAATTGGGAAAAAGTGCCACTCAGCTGCTTTATTGAAACTTAACTTTTTATTTTTAACTCATTTTTGTCATCTCTGCAGTTAATGGAAAATGGAAGTATTGTCACACATTATGACTTGTACTGAATTTCGAAGTACTAATGCATAGTGCTCTGAGAAATCGGAAATAACGATACATTTACTCTTCATTCAAGTCTTTTTTTTTTCGTTTAAAAATTCTCTTTGTTTAGTAACTAAAAATGAATGCATTATTAATTTAATCAAACCACTACTAAAAATTTTCAAATAATCATTAACATTTGATACAAGGGTTTGTAATGAAATTCTCTCGGTTGTTACCCATTGCTTGTACTTGATATTGTGTATAAATTTGTCTTTGACATTTTTTTTATCTGATCAATAATACTGGTAACCACAGTGCATCTATCGCACACTCCTCAGAAACTTTTATTCGATCCCCCATTAGATATCATTTGATCCTAACCATCATGATAATTTGTTAAAGATCCTACCCTTAGGTCGCGGAGAATCAGCAGCAATCGATTTCAAATTTGCTCCATCAATAAATAATTTTACATTTTCATGTACATGGCAAACGCAAACGAAATAAGTACCAGCCGCTCCTGCTAAGACACAGTGTTAGGTCGTAAACTTGCAAACTTCGAGAAACTACATTTCAGAATTAGATGGTTCTGTTTGAGTGTTATATATAATTCTTTCAAATTATTCAAAAGCAGGCGTTTCTGCATTTGAATTCTTTTTCCATCGATTTTAATAGAGATGTAGTCTTTTTGACCTTTCATTAATTGAGTGTAATCGTCAGACTGGTAAAAATTAACAATAGTCTGAACAGTATCTGCACCTGAAGCTCGATAATGTTTTGGTGCAGGATTGTTTAATACACTCTTATCTTTAGCTAAATTTTTTGCGACGGTTATCATATGCCTAGTTGCACTTGGAACATTGAGACATATTTTTTCGTAAGGCCAGCGTCTAAGACCCGTTAGAATTTTTATCTTGTGAATTCGGTATTGACTCGTATTCAAACTTTCTTGAAGAGTTCGCGAAATTGTATTATCATCATCGTCATTGTCGTCGAGATCATTGTTATTTATATTGAAAACTTTCTTCTTAATTGCTTCCGTAATTTGTTTAGCTTTTTGTTCAGAATACCGTTTTTGTGTCAATTTCGTTTTTTAATAGGAGATTCTCCTAAGATACCATTCTTTAAATACTCAACACAAGCATCCAGAAAGGTTGTGTTCTCACCTGATGCTTCACCTGATGAGGTTTCTCCACTACTGATTTTCTCATAAGACTCTCTATTGCATTAATCTTCTGTCTTATGTGGCTGTAGAAAATATAAGTACGTTATTGTGACGGTTTACCAAATTGTAAGACTACGAACGAAAAAGACTGAAAGGAGTTTACTGGCTGAGAAAATTAAGGAAGTACGACGCTGTTTCCTGCTATGAAAGATATTTTTGTACGTTAAGGCTTAGTTCCACTAAACTTCTTTACCACGAAATTGTCGGACAATATATAAGATAGTAACGCACCATTTCAATTTGCTCATTTTGATATACTTAATTATTTTCTTCGTTAACCTTCGTGATGCGTAGGCAACAAGAATCACAGATTCTTTGCTGGGACGACTCCGTAGTTATAGATAAATTTAGTGCATATAACTAGTTCTCATTCACTTTTCTTAAATTTAAGGTTCTCCTCCTTGCATGACTGCTTTTATTAATAGGATTATAACATGCATCTGTAAGAAAGTCAACGGCTTCTAATTTTTGAGCCACTTTTTATGGTATGGTAGGGCCACACTTACGAACACAGATATCATCGGCAAACTATTGTCAGTTACTACTACACTTATATAAATAAATACTCATGATTAAGTGGTGTCATTAACTGTTCATAAATATGGATTACAATTTAAGCAAGTACTCCATCATAGACAGTTAATAAACCAGTCTCTCGTTACTAAGATTTCTATATCGAGAGCAAATAAAATATGAGTTATTAATAGTGCGATATAAATCATTATCTGTTAAAATAAGACTCGCTTAAGGAGTGTTTTAAGAAAACTCAATGGAGCTTTAACATTTGTAACGAATAGAGCCATCTTTTTTTTGCAAACAATAACATTTGCAACGATATCATTCAAAACGAGGTACATTTATCATGGTATTGACAGATAATAATGAAGTAATTTTTTTTCAAACAAAGATGTTTACATTATTACTATTATTTTTTCAATTTCTTATACCGCATTTAAGACAAAAAAATAAAAGTATTTGATTAAAAAAATTAGATACTGTTTAATCTAAAGGAAATCGATGAGACACAAAAAAGAAGGGCACGAGGTGGCACTCACGCGCTGATGCGACGTAGCGTGCTAAGTTAATCAATTTTTTACCGATAATAATAATAATTTGTCCATTAATTATTACAGTGTGTTTTTAAGGAATGTTGACGTAGAAAACTCGCTACGAGGTGGGGCTAATTGTTAAAAATGGATGCAAAAATTACAATTATTAATAACAATCTTGAATCGTTACTTATTTTTTTCAGAAGTATTTTTTTCTTAATGATTTTGTTTTCCTTTCAAAATAGAAAAAAAAAAAATTGTCCGTAGCTCCAATAAAACCGGAGTTATGAACTTTGAAAAATTAATTTTCACGCATAAAATGGCTGATATCACATAACTTAAATACTTTCTACCGTCCAAAAATAAAAAAATAAAATACGTATCTATTTTTTTCGATATAGAACCCGTATAAAAAGTTTCAACCTGATCAACAATAAGTCGGTCAATTTTTGTCAAAATCTGTACGGTTTGTAAAAGAACGTCCTAAATACATACATACATACCTTAGAATATACATACACACATACAGAATACGTACGTATGTACAGGTCTACATACATCCAAATATACATTCAGATGTACATTTGTGCATACACACATGCATACACATGAGCATGTTAGCGCGCATACTGCATACGTAGTGGTAAGTAAGCATAGACACATACGTGCATACTTACATACACACATACGTGCATATGTACGTACACACTTACGTACATAATCACATGCAAACATTAAGCCATATATGCGTGTGCACAAAAAAACATGCATAAAACCATACACACATATGTAAATAGTATAGTATGCACCTAGGGTGTAAAGTAGTCTATGTACGCCCAGCGAGTAGCCTACTTAATCCCGTGGTGCATATACGATTTTTTAACATCCCCAGCCATAAATTTCGTTCAACGCGTATAGTGATAGTAGTTTAATGTATAAACAAAATAAATTATTAAAACATAACTATGATAC
The DNA here is from genome assembly GCA_030522625.1 of Copidosoma aretas. Lineage (NCBI taxonomy): Eukaryota > Metazoa > Arthropoda > Insecta > Hymenoptera > Encyrtidae > Copidosoma > Copidosoma aretas. The sequence goes on along the minus strand of JAPYYV010006937.1, from coordinate 4,471 downwards.
ATTCGAGCAATATTTGCTCTGTCACGCGGTCTGCACTTCAGTCGATCTCGATCTCTTGCTCTCGCTCGCTCGCATACTATGATGTATGCATGACATATATTTTGTCTGTATATTCATAATACCGTCAAAATCGATCGTACGGCTGACAAATAGAAAGATGATAGCATCATAGCAATGTTGCAATTGCTAACTTATCGGTATGCACATACTTGCATACTGAAAATACACTGCAGGAGTCCGTCTTTTTTTCTCAGATCACAAACTATCACTCTTCTAATTTGCATAATTCTGGTTAGCAACGAAGAAAAGGTTATGATTATACGATTGTCAATTGGCATGGGCTGTTTGTTGACGAGAGAAATAGTGAGATAGAAACTCAGGCACATCTGCGTGGTACACCAACACTGGCAGGGAATTGAATTTAAAGCTGATTTCACAACATACTGTCTCGTGTCGCACTCACACAACGCTGTACTGTACGAAAGAAGGGAGTAATACAACGCAATGCAAAGTGGTTATGTCATGAGGCTTGCGGGGCGTACATGCACCGGCTTACGGGCTAGTAGGTGGCGCATAAATACCGAACGTCATGGCAGGCATGTTAAAAACATATTCGCATGCATTGGTATAGTTATACGTACATACGTACATAGATACAAAAATACATGCATACATACGAACAAAATCCCGTGAATATATACATACACATATACATACGAACATATACACATATATACATACGTAAATGGACAGTCACACAATTTCATACGTAAAATAATGTATACATACACACCTACACACGTAAATACGTATATACGTACGTAGCTACATACCTACATACAAACTTACATATGTAAAGGGAAAAGACATAAAAACAAAAATACATGTATACATGCATATACAAATAAACACATGCATACATACATAAATACATACATACGCACAAACTTACATATTTACATACATACGTACAAACATACAAACTTAATACATACTACCGTGAGTGCAAGAACACCTATCTATGTACGTTGATCCATGCCTACATACATACGTGGATACCTACAGAAAGGCATATTACTATACATAGATACAAACAAAAAAACATACAGAGCTATAAACGTACAGATATGTATACGTCAATACATGATAACATTCATCCACATATTTAGTCACACATACATACACTATTGCGTACACGCAAACATGCACAATGGGTTACATACATACAAATACATTGAAATCTGTATAAACTACAAACATTAATACATCCTGACATCCAAGCATACATGCGTGCATACATTTAGGCATGCATAGGATCATACGTCGAACTTCCATGCACCCATAGATGCATTCATACATACATGAAAACATTCCGCTATATAGCCCAAAGTACATAGAAATGTGCATACAAAAAAAACACATTTATGCAAACAAAAAGTTGTACGAACGAGCCTATATACGTACATATATATATATATATATATATTTCTACATACTTCAATAGCGGCATACAATTTTCAGAGACATACATTAATACATACGTACATATATACATTGACCGACGTACAGACAACCAGGCATACATATATACATATATACATACATATATGCATACAAGCGTATACACGTACCGACGAAAATGCACAAATATGTACATTAACACATACATTCATAAATAAATACATAAAAGATACATACATACGTACATATATGTTTTAATACATACGAGCAACATACATACATACAAACATACATCTATACCGACCTACATACATACGCACATAGAAACACGCAAACATTAAAACATAAATAAAAACAAACACTTGAACCTAAATACATCCATATATACACTAACACATGCGTACATACGTACGTGAATACGCACATACATACATGCACACAAACATGCATGTATTCGTCTATCGATGCGTACATATGCACATAAAGGCATACATACATACAGGTATACGTACACTCATACTGGCATACATACATACATACAGACATACATACAAACATACAGACCTACATACAGATATTTTGACATACATACGTGAGTACAAACTTTTTTTATTATATAAAAACTGACATTCTTATATATTGACGTACATAACGGCATGCATACATACATACGTTGACATGTTTATACATACGTACGCTAATACATGCTTACTCATCATACAATAGTACATACATGCAAACATATATACCTATGAACATATGTACACACCTACATACACCCACAACTACATGTGTAATCAGATACACACATACGTGAATGCTTACTTTTATGCATACATGCATGGATACACACATGCATACTTACATCCAAACGTACACATATAAACGTATACAGATGTGCATACGCACATGCATGAACAAGTAAATGCATACATACCGAGATACGTTTATACGTACGTAGAAACATACATACATACATATGTGCATGCATACACTTATGTTGACATGCCTGCAGACATACGTACAAGCATACATACGTACGTGCATACGTCCATACATACATACATACATACATACGTACATACATACATACAGACATACATACACGCATAAATTTGTACAAACATTAATACGTACAAACCGAGATACCTATATACCAACATACATCCAGTATGCATACGTGCATTCGTAAGCCCGTATACTTACATGAATACGTTCTAACATATGAACAAACTTACATACACATCTATTTATATGCATATATACATACATACGAACATACAAACATTTATACACAGATTTGTACCGAAGCACAGTGGGAAAAATCGGGTTTTTTTTCTCTAAATCGTAATTCTCCAGAACGGAGAAAGATAGAACAATAAAACTTATTAGAGCTTGTAGCTTATTGAACTAGAAATGGAGAAAGTTATTTTCTAACCTACAAAAGCTGTTGAAATCACGTAAAAAAATTTTTTTTTTTATTAAAAACGTAAATCTATTAAACAAATAAATATAGAACCATAAAACTTTTTGCGAATGGTAGCACCTGTACTGAGGAATACAGAAAAATTACTTTCAGAGGTTTCCTAACCTATAAAACTGTTTAAATCAGGTGTAAAATTGTTATTTTTTCAATTGAAAACGTAAATCCCTCAAGCACATGAACATAATACCATAAAACTTTCTGTAGCTCGTAAATCCTGTATGTAAGAGTACAGAAAAATTACTAGAAATATTTTCCAGAGGTTTCCTAACCTATAAAACTGTTGGAATCACGTAGGAAATTGTTATTCTTTCAATAAAAATCCTTATTCTCTCAAGCATATGAGTATAGAACCATAAATTTTTCTGTGGTTAGTAGCTCCTGTATCGAGGAATACAGAAAAATTACTAGAAATATTTTTCAGAGGTTTCCTAACCTATAAAACTGTTGGAATCACGTAGGAAATTGTTATTCTTTTAATTAAAATCCTTAATCTCTCAAGCATATGAATATAGTACCATAAAACCTTCTGTAGCTAGTAAATTCTGTATATAGGAATACAGAAAAATTACTAGAAATATTTTCCAGAGACTTCCTAACGTATAAAACTGTTGAAATCGCGTGGGAAATTGTTATTCTTTCAATTAAAATCCTTAACCTCTCAAGCATATGAATATAGTACCATGAATCATTCTGTGGTTAGTAGCTCCTGTATCGAGGAATGCAGAAAAATTACTAGAAATATTTTCCAGACATTTCCTAACCTATAAAACTGTTCGATTACGTGGGAAATTGTTATTCTTTCAATTAAAATCCTTAATCTCTCAAGCATATGAATATAGTATAATAAATCTTTCTGTGGTTAGTAGCTCCTGTATCGAGGAATACAGAAAAATCATTAGAAGTTAGGATCCCGTGAAAAAATGGCTTATTTTATAAAAAATCGGGAAAATCATAAACAAATGAATGGACAATGGACATTTTTGGAGCATACTGTTCATATGATAAAAAAAAAAGAAGATTTCTGATACTTGTTTTTAGCTTTTCCCTAACCAAACATGTTCTCTAGAATCACGTGCAATAAATAGATTTTTCAATGAAAATTAAATTTTCTTTCAATTCCTTATGATATGATAATAAAATCTCTGGGAGCCTGTAGTTTCTAAAAATAAACATGTAATAAAATTTTTACATGTTCCAAATTGTAATTTTCTAAAAGAATTAAAATACGATGATAAAATCTTTGAAGCATGTAGTAAAGAGAGTTGGGAATTCCGAAAATTAATAGGTCATTTTGATAAATTATTCAATTATTTTCTCAAATCGCTAGATAGCAGTTTTCTTTTATACTCCTTATTTTCAAAATCTAAATTTCAATAGTTATTAATATATGACACCCTTTTATAATTGTATTCCTATGAATCCAGAATTAAATTGCACAGTTCCTTACTTTGTAGAAGTTCAAGAAGTTTTATTTAGCTTTTTTGGCCATTATGTCAGATTATCATGATCAAAGCAAAATCTTAA
>JAPYYV010006936.1:0-28529 GCA_030522625.1 Copidosoma aretas | reverse complement strand
CTGCCGTATTATTCATGTTGGTTGAATACATTTTATGGTATTGGACCGATACTGCACAATAGATGTTGGCCTGATATGATCATTCCTGCTTTGATACGATACGGGCCAGTAATGGTGGTCAGTACTGTCAATAATGGGTGCCACTGCTACGCCAATGTTGGGCCGTGTTAGCATGCATGGAGAAAATGGCGTCTTTGCATGGACTAGTGTACCTATATATAAGGTGGTGCTATATATGTCGTCTATATATATCAGACCACGTCAAAATCAATGATTACTCTAAAAATTCGGGATCATAAATCTATAGCGTGATCAATGTAAAAATTATTATCAATTTTTATTCCCTCTGCCACATGATTTTTTTCAGGGATCTTAGCATATCTTTTCTTTGTGCAAATTATTCCGAGAATATTTTACTCAACAGATGTTAATTTGTAAGTTTAACTTTTTGTCTCTGTCGCATTATTCCTCATTATCATATCAATTCAAACGATTTTTTACGAATACGATTGCGAACATACGGATTTCAACAAAATATCAGTATACTACGTGTTTATAATTCACACAAATCCATACACTGCTGACTTTTTTTTTGTAATTATTGTTAAGTAATACTTATTTTAATTATTTATTCAGTTTTGGCATTAAAAGATTTTTTTTATTTTTGTATAATTTGGTCGCTCATTTTCTAATCTTAAAATAATTAATAAAATTGCTGTATATAAATTATCTCAGCATTATATCGCTTGTTTTAACCTTTACTCATAAATCATCAGTGCTAAATATAATTTAAGTAGCACACTTTCTTTCATCCTTAGATTGATATTTAAGACCGTTGGTGGGGATGGAATCGTTGGAATCAAAGGTCATTAAAAAAATGAGATAAGAAATACGGCTTTGCAACAAGAATCTGATTTCATGAATTCTTATCTCTGACAACTTTAAATATTCTAGAACACAATTTAGCGAGAACATGAAAAAAAGCCTTATGTCGTGTGTTCTTAATAGTAATAGACATGTTGAGCAAAAAACATCTGAGTAAAACAGTTTTTAAATTCTTTCGGTCCAAACGAGTGAACTTTGTACTGGATATTACAAGTTTTTCTTTTAAATTGAACAATATAATACATAAAAATTTGTGTGTTTCTAAATTTTCTTCCTCAAGTTGGCAATTGTGGCTATGGATAGTAGCCCACGTAATAAACAATGGCCTCAATATTTAGCAGCAATCACAGGTAAAGTACCCAAATCATATAAGGTGAAAAAATATTAAAGCACCTTTGCACAGCGGCCCTAAATGTACAAAATGTTGAAAACATTTCAAGAACGTTGAGAATAAAATCAAAAAACGATTTTGAAAAAGTTTAACAAATTTTTTAAAAACGTTGAAGACGTCCTCTATTTTTTGTTATTTACAAAAATCCCTTTGAGATCTTTTGCTAATTAGTAGGCACGTAAATGGTGCACCAATTACATGTTACCATACGGTTGATAATACCGTTATTAAAGGCCTAAGTTGTTCTAGAATATATTTTACAATTGTTTAAAGAAATAAAATTATTTATTTATTTATTTAAATCATGTGATGAATTATCTTAAGCCCCCACATGTTATCAATCGGATGTTAGCCCCAAGTTGGCACACCATCAAAACATAAAACTATTTTTAATAACAACAAGCAGTGGACACCTTCAACCTTTTTTTAATCGTTTATACAATGTTTGTTTGACATTTTCAAAACTCTTTTTCAGTTTTGTTTTCAACATTTTTCAAACGTTGCGTGCGTTTGGAGTGAAAGTACCTCATAACGTATTACTTGATTATGAAATTTCAGCAACACTAGCATTGGCAATCACGGGATCTCACATAGGTTGGACTTCTCCGATACTTCCCTATTTGAAGAAGCCAGACTCTTTTTTACCCATAACATCAAACGACGCCTCTTGGATTGCTTCCTTGTATCTACTTGGCTCCATTCCTGGGAATATTTTAGCTGGCTTCATTGTAGATTCGATGGGACGTAAAGCAAGCCTATTGATATCTGGAGTACCGCTGACTGTGGGCTGGATTTTAATTATGTTTGCTTGGCACCCGTACATTCTTTATGCTTCACGTTTCATCAGTGGACTAGGCCAGGGTGTTATTTACGTGGTCTGTCCCATGTATCTTGGCGAGATAGCAGATGAAAAAATTCGCGGCTCACTGGGATCCTTCATCAAGCTCATGGTCACCTTTGGTGAACTTTACGCTCACGCCATCGGACCATTTGTTAGTTACGATGTGCTCACCTACTGCTGCATCGTCATATCAATCGTCTTTTTCGTCACATTCGTATGGATGCCAGAGTCTCCTTTCTATCTTATAATACACAACCGACGAGAGGACGTTGAAAAAAGCTTGCAATGGTTAAGACGCTACACTAGCAAAGAAGATCTGCAAAAGGATATGAATCAGTTGGAAAAAACCGTGGCTATTGACATCAGGAATAAGGGAAACTTTTGGGATATGTTTCGTACTAAGGGAAGCAGGCGTGCAGTACTCATATGTTTTGGACTGCAAATAGTATTGCAGCTTAGCGGTATAGCCGCTATAGAATCTTATACTCAAGAGATGCTTGAAGGGAATGGATCTGAGATTCCCGCTGCAATAGCAGTGATTATTCTTAGTGTAGTGCAGCTTGTGGCTGGTGTTGTTGCGGCAGCGTTGGTAGATCGATTGGGCAGACGACCACTGCTTTTATTCACAACTTTTTTAGCCGGAGTTGTGCTTAGTATAAGTGCGGGATTTTATTTTTTCAAAATCTATCTACATTACGATATGACAAAATATGGAAATATTCTCGTCGTTGCAATCATCAGTTACGAGCTGATAATTGCGTTAGGCTTAAGTCCCTTGCCGTACATGATGCTAGGAGAACTGTTTCCTACGAACATCAAGGGTGTAGCTGTATCATTAGTTAATCTGTGGGCATCGTTTCTTGCCTTTGTTGTATCTAAAATGCATCAAGTTGTAAGCGATAACTATGGTATTTACACGTCCTTTGCGTTGTTTGCATCAACTTGTTTTATAGGTATAGTTTTCATTGCATTTTTAGTACCTGAAACTAAAGGAAAGTCTTTACTCGAGATACAAGAAGAACTGAATAGTAGCTCAAATAGAGTTAAACAAAAGAATACACAGAAAAATGGAGAAAGTACTATTTTATAACAGTTAATTTCCAACGCATTTTTCGTTATTTGCAGAAAAGAAGCTATGTAACATAACTGAATATATAGTATTTTAAAAACTTATACTTTAATGATACATTAATTTTTTAGCTGTGATAATGTAAGGTTTCATATAAATAGTTAATTTACAAGTAATTATATGTGAAATTCAAGTGATTGAATGACTTGAAGATTTTATATTTTATCTTTATTTGTCATTTAAATACTACAATAATTGTTTTTATAATAACTAATCTTATCCACTAATAAAAAATAACCAAAATCCCAAACAGCCAAAAAAATGCTCCGAAATGGTATACTTTATTATAGAATCGTTTTGTTCAAGAACGAAAATATTTTTTACTTATTAACACATAAATAATATTAAAAATAAAAATTATAATAAAAAAAAAGATAAAAAAATTGAATTTAACAAAATGATTGGTTCATAAAATTGCTGATAAGTTGAATCAATAACGAGATTAGTGACAAACAGTTCTCATAATTTATACCTGACGATACTAGTATCATTTAGTTTAAGGTGGCTCATGCGCGTGGTGCCGTATCAAGTTGGGGCCATAGAAAATATTCTAGGAATGATTTAGTGAAATAACGCGGTGACGCCACGTGGCTCTTTTATTTTTATATGTTATTTTTTTACATTTTCACTTACATATTTTAAAATCAGTGGTTGACCTAGGATAACTATGGAATAAATAATTATTTATCGACAAACAAGTAATCAAATGAAAGCATATAAATTCCTGAACAGATTAGAGCTTGAGGGCACCTAGGTCAACCATTGATTTCAAAATTTATGAGTAACAATTTAAACAAATAACAGCCAAGAGCCACGTGGCGACGTAATTTCACTAAATTATTTTTAGATTCTTTTCTACGCAATATTTTAATCTTCAATTTTGTACAGAAGTTCTTGAGAGGCAATGGAACAATACCATGGCAAAAAATTATTGATTTTCGAAAATTTTTAACAGACTTTTGTTCATTGAAGCATCGCTGTTTGGTACGTTTAGAGGTTATAATTCTATCTGCAAAAATAGAGGCACATATAGAGTTTTGACAAAAGCCATGAGAAACTACATGATCTGAGGAGCATAGAATACTTTTTTAGTGATGGTATACAAAAATGTGTGCAAGTACTAGCGAGTTGAACAAAAAAGTTCACTGTGCCGTTTTATATGCCCCCAACTTGATACGGCACCATGCGCATGGAGCCATATTAAGTGCAATTCATCAGGTAATATTCTGTGATCAAAACTGTATTGCAGAACTATTCTGTTACAGATTAAGTTGATGCTCTATGGATATGCATGTACGCTCTGTAGTCTGTAAGATTTTGATAAGGTTCTTGACGATCTTACAATTAATTTAGTTTGCCTTTAAGTATACTATTGACTCAAATACTTATTATAACTATGTTTGTTATTAAAGTTATTCTAGTGCTTGGACTATTGTAGTAGTTTTCCTCAATAATGTGCATTTCTCCCTGGCCAGGTGCGCATTAGTGGCGAATTCTATTGTTTCTACCGAGGACGCACCAGACATTCATAAACGCCCAGGGTAGGTAATAGTATTTTTCGTACGAGATTGGAAAAGCTTTAATTTGTGAACTGAGAGGTTTGCGGCACGAGCCACAGGCGAGTTACGATCAAGTTACAAATGCTATTCTTCCTACCGAGGCAGTACCAGGGATCCAAAAAGGCCCGAGGTAGGAACAATATATTTTGCTATCGTGCCCTCAAAATTTGAAATGCCTGAGCCTGGAGATTGAACTCTTCGGCTTTGTGCCCATGGCTCCGTGTGTATGTGATATTGCATTTTTAATTTGAACTGAAATAGATCACAGTATCAATTGTCATTGTACTTTTTACTATATGCAACGCCTGTATATTCTAACTGATGTAACATAGCCACGTAATTTATCACATTACTGTTGTAAACCATAATGTATAATTATTATTATTATATCCTTCACTGATGTGTTTTTTTATATTTCTCACATTTGCATTGTTGTAATTATTTTTGTATCAAATTTTAAATAATATAAGAGTCAACTGGATATGCATTCTTCAAAAACTATTTTATGTATACAAACATGAAATATTTGAAACGCTATATTTTTTTATGATATTTACTCCTCTTCTCATATGCAGTTCCAATAAATTAAATTTTCTTAGTTTATTTCACTACTGTCAATTACCGAAAATATTAGAAGGTCATATTCTAATTACTTTTATAATATTCAGCAAAGTTAAACTTCATCACCTTCAAATGTTGATAATTTTACTGATATAATATCCATACGGCTATCTCTTTAGTATATTTTACTGTGCTCTTAAACTCAATGGAATAATAATGATTTATCGACAAAATCATAACATTACTGGAATCTACGAGAAATTTTTCGAATTAATACTTCGATATCAAAGAAAAAATCTTTTCAAGCATCATAAGTAGAAATTATCGAAACAATTTTTAATTTTTTGTTCATTAGTATTCTATGACTAAATCGTTTGTTTTTGAAACAAATATTAGACATTATAACTGAAATAATGTACATTGTTTACATGAAAATGTATATACACGATATTTATCTTTTCAAATGCTTTTCTAAAATTATTTGTCTTTGCGTAGTTTTCCTTGAAATTGGTGTACTTTTACATGTAAACAGACGGAACAGCTTGCGGATTCGTCTTTTCCAAAGAATCGTGTACGTTTGTCATGGTCATTCGGTTCTGCCACATATTAATCGCTCGGTATGTCTTATGTTTTCTAATCATACGTCCCAACATGCAAGCGAAAATGACTCCTGCAATCTGCAAATAAGTAATAATCAAATCCTTTTAGTTTCCTAATGAAACGCTTTGCTCAAACATTGATGGAAAAAAATATATATTTACCTGCTCCAAAGCAATCACAGTGGCTGCGGTGATCAGAGAAACTATATTCTTATTTACTTCATTAACCAATTTTTCGCGACAGCCAAGAGGCTGAAATTGGGTGGAGCAATCAATATTTTTGCAATAATTTATACATGAGAGTGGAATAACAGAGTATTGTTCCACGGCAAGTACTTCTAAGCCTGATTGCGAAATATTAAGTGGCCTTGTCTTTAACCACTGATACGGCCCATAGTATCCGCAGCACTGTAACTTTATGTTAAAAAATAAAATTATTATCCTTTATTACAAAATCGAAATTAACAATCATTTTGTATTAATGAGTTTAATAATGCAATATTCAGTCATACCCTAGGCTTATGGTACGGAACAATGATTTCAGACTATTACATTATTTACAAATAATATGTATAGCACGTCCTAAATTTCACCAAAAAAACAAAATGGCAAACGGATGCAACTTACAAAAAAACGGTTTTCAATGATTATCTCTACCATTGGATAAAGTGAAATATACAAGTTGTAGGCAGTGAAAAATTTTAATCATGTTATTTGTAAGATTTAAATTGATTAATTAATATTCTTAAAAAATCGAAGAAATAATTTTAACGGTTCACCATTATAATTTTTGGTAAAATTTAGTTGTTTCATAATTTTTTAATTTTATATTTAAAAGTACTCAAAACGATATTGATATTTTTTTTGCATGAAAGATAACGGCTAGGTATTTTTCATATTTGTCTTAAATTCAAGCAAATAAATAAAGTATAGGTAGTGTTCACTTACTGTCATTTGTAATGAATCAATAGTATCCCGGGCATCATAATTTCCTCGGTATTGTTCCATCATGTATTCCATTTTTCTGCTTAGGAAATCATCAATATTGTCTTTGAGCTGATAAGCAGCTACTAGCACCGCACATTCGATTATGATTACTGTTGATAGGATAACTACATACTAAAAATAAAATTAAACGATGGATATTAAAAATTGTTTGCAATGAATCACTTAATTGAAAGAAGATTCAAATACTTTCAATTCAGTAAACTTACGGTCATAACCAGGCAGCTGCTCTCTCTAAATATACCGAAGAAGCCAAGGAAGGAAATTATGAAAATAAAAGCTGCGATAGTTATGAGGATTATGGCAGGCGAAAAGTAGCTGAGATGAAGGAAGTGATGGAATTTTTCATACATCCCAATTATGACTAAACTCTTCGTAATAATTGTTATACCAGTCAACTGAAAAATTAAAATTAATTATAATTAGTAATATTATTCTGGTTACTAATCTAATAAGAAATTCGCACTATTTAGCTTTGAGCTACTTTCTTGAAATCCTATTAATCCATATATTTTCTAAATACTCACTTGGGAGGCAGTCGAATTTACTTATTGGAGTTAAGATTTCATTATTATAAGTTGATTTATCAACGTCTTAACTCTTATCCACTAATTTCATGGATTTACAGGTACTACTTGACTATTTTGTGAGAATGGTGTTGATGCTAACTTCGTTCTGATACATCCCAACTATTTTCTACACATTACCTTTTTTTCATCCTCTCAATTTTTTTAAAGTGGTCTCACATTTACCCTAGGTAACCTGCAATAGATTCATTCTCTTTTCCAATTCCAGTCGGAATAGGCTTAAAAGAATTTTCTATGTGTATCTGACATGAGATTCAAACCCACGCCCCTCTCAAGTAGCCATACCTTTGTATTGGTATTTCTATTTACCGTTGTATATGTGGGCGTTGATACTAATCTTACGTCTCTCTTTATCCATTTATCTCTTACCCCAAGTATGCCAGCCTTTCGAGCGAGCTCAAGTGCAAAAGATCTCTTAAACGAGTCGATCTCTCTATCATCATATTAAGAGTATTGGGGAACATTTGTATATGAGTCAACCTTCAGTTTTACTTCATGGGAAGATCTCTCTCCCACAAAACATCTACTATAGTGATTTTATCAATTCGTATACATAAAGTGTCAAATTTCTTGTACGTTTTTTAGATCTATTATGTTAATCGCGTAAATAATGCTATTTTATTTTATTTTTGCAAAGTCGATTTGTAACTGCAGATATCCACTTCCCTCTTAAATTACATGTGCCTGTACTCGATATGTCTCGAAATCATATCTTTTTCTTTTAAGGATGATGGTGGGAAGTGATTGTTTTATTTTATTTTTCTTAGAATCAAACATATATATTATGTCAGTACCCCCACCACTCCAGCTCAAAAAAATCTGGAGTCCAGCCACGTAGAATCGACTGAAATTCAAGGCTTACGAAATACAACCCGCACCTAACTAAAATTTTCAAGAGTTCAAAATATTCTGTTGGTATCGAAATCATGCTCTTTATGTTTTATTTTTTTTTAGTTCGTCGATAATTTTTATGAAATTTGAGTTCAAGTGTGATATCAACTTAAATTTTGATTAGACTTCCTTAAGCTTTTTTTATATTTCGTACAAATCTTAACAATTAAAGCTGTGTTTGTAACACATTAACAAAAATAATTAAGAAATGATAATAATTATAATAAATAAATGAAACATATATAATGAACATATGCTTGCAGCGAGTACAATGACTACGTAAATACCAACCACAAAAATAGAGTTGACTGCACACAGCAAAAGTTTGATCCAGTGCAAGCTGATTCTGGGGAACTTGCCCGGTGCTTCCATTGTACCTTGGACTTTTTTTTCAATACGAACACGTGACTCTTTTAAAATAATGAAAAATTAAAAACAGTAAAAAAAATGAGAAAAAAGTTTACAAGCAGTAAAACTATATGCAGGAAAAAGAGGGTGGAATTGACCTAAGAAACAGTTTTAGCTTGGATACTAAGACACTCGTTGATAAACTACTGCTCAGTTATGTCTACTTTAAGTATCTTGTCATGAGTAATCAGAAACAACGTCGACAATTTTCTGATTGGCTGAGGTCATTTTGTTCCTAACTAATGACAATACGTCAATGTGCGAGGTTGTTCGAGTAAGAAGAAAAGTATGCAAGAGAGAAGGTGTGTACAGGTAACGTTTAGAGACATGCACCTAAACAAACTTCGGAAACATGTTGGCAGCGCTTTTTTTACCACTTATTGTAAGATCTGTATTGCCGACAGTGAAACTTCTATTAGTCCAAACCCCAAAATATAGAAGCTCTCACATCATCTAACATTATTATTTGTAAGATTGTAGTATGACACTTCAAATTAGAGCCCTGGTCTTCAAGAAAAATGAAACGCAGAGAGTACAGGGTTCGATGCGTAAGGTCAATGTCCCTATATATTCGTTCGCCTAAGCCCTATTTTCGTTCGACTTTTTTCTTTCCAAAATGGAGAAATATAATAACTTTTTTATACCAGCAAAATATTTAAATACATCTTAAGACTTCATTCATTCGTTTTTTTGAAGTTCGATATAATTGTAAAGCTCTAAAAGCTGAAAAAAATGTGAAACAAACGAATATGCGAAGGCGAACGAAAGTAGGGTCAATGACCTTAACATCTTCAAGTTTAGAAGTTTAAGAATATACTACAAACTCAGTGTTAAACGTTTCATAAACTTTCAAGTTACTTGGCCTACAAGTGAAACTGTAATGACTCAGTCATTACGCGGCTATTCGAAGACCATTCTTACACGTCGAGTGTAAAATTCTATCTTTTTATCGTTTAGTTTTGTTAATTTGTTTTTTAAAAACTTCTAACAGTGTCATTTTACAAAATTACATTTTATAGAAAAGTAACTCACTGTGATACAACTTTTATGAATAAGACTCACAGTTTAAGAGTGCAATTCCTCTTTTCAATAACGTATAAAAACAATATCACACTTTTAATTAATGGAAACTTTAAAATCATACTTTTCGAAAGTGTAAACTAACTTGCGTTGTTTCTTTTTTAACAATTAGCGATGTGCTTCGCATTATTAAAATTAGTTATCTCCTGTAAATGTAAATGTACATGCAAGATTTCCATACGCGGTAAGTATATATTATGTTCATCCAGTCGTACATATTCAACTATATTACAAACATTTTCAAGATAAAAAGGTGCATCTGGATTCCGTAGAAAAAATTGTTTTACGTTGATTTGTTGACTTCAAAAACAGTTTTTCATATATGTCTAGATTTTCCTACCAGTCTGCAGCAGCCAGTTAACACGACGAATCATTAGGAAAAATTATTGTAGTGTGAATACGTATGACGAATACTTAAATTTGGGCTCAGTAAGATATAACACTTGTTATCGCACCGCCTGAGGGACACGAGGACTGGCGTCAATTTTCCAACAACCGATAGTTCAATCCCAATCGTGTACGGTTTTATAACCGTTTTTTTTTTACGATCCAAGAGCCATCTCCAGATTTCGGTGTCAGCATGTGGTGGATCAAGTTCCTGCTGTGTGTTATCAATTTCATTTATGTGGTCGGTATTCAAGTATTTCGCTATGCTTCTTAGTAGCATGCACATATTACAAGAGTATTTTTTATTGTTCTTGTTAATAACGAGTCGAGATGAATCTTTTGTGAATACATTTTTTGCAGTATGCTAGTGTGATGATGGTTTGGCTCGGTATCATCATGTACAGTATGCAAAATGGCATCTCATACTACCTGAACTTGGAATACTTTTCACCAGCCATCCTCCTCATCTTATTAGGAGTTATTATTTTTATCATAGCCTGTTTGGGTTTCTGTGGTGTAATCAGTGAAAATGTCCGTATAGTTATCTCTGTAAGTACTTATTGAACGTGATATGCCATGGGGCCTGATCGTTTATATTTTGTTAAATGACTGTCAGCTCTTACGTTTCTTTCAATACCTTTCTTTACGAGTATAGTGAAAATATTGCACGTTTTGGAGTTTATACTGACCTGATAACAAAATCAACGCACGCTCGACAGCGTCGTCTTAGAACTCCTCACATTAAACAAAATTAGTAGCTCATCAGAGCTGTGTCTTCATTTTAAATCAAAGTGTGTCTAAAAAATACGATTGAAGAGTATCGTTCAATTTTTCTGGCCTTATAAAATGCTTTCCAGTAACGTGAATAAGTCCTCAATAAAAAATCGAATCAATATTTATAAATCATTCGACAAACTTTAGTAAATCTAACATTTTGGATTCAGAATTAATGATTGAAGACTATAGAGCGTCAAGGAGATTTAAAATTTTTGCAAGGCGTGCAAAAATTTTTCTCCTGATTCCCTGACTCGTCTAAATATCTCTCCTAAAAGAATCAGTTACACGTGACTGTCGACAGAATAAGGGTGCGTATACATGGAGTCTTGAACTTTCAGGACTTGCCATAAGCCCGTGTGAGTGCGAGCGAGATGCAAGAATGTATGTTCTCTCACTCGCACTCACACGGGTTTATGGCAGGTCCTGAAAGTTCAAGACT
The DNA here is from genome assembly GCA_030522625.1 of Copidosoma aretas. Lineage (NCBI taxonomy): Eukaryota > Metazoa > Arthropoda > Insecta > Hymenoptera > Encyrtidae > Copidosoma > Copidosoma aretas. Next base: position 16,990 of record JAPYYV010006936.1, on the reverse strand, counting down.
CCATGTATACGCAGCCTCACTCTTGATATGATTGGTTGAGACTAGCTGAGAGCGGGAAAATTAAAAAATGAGACTTTGAAAAATTGAATAAAAAGTAATTTAAATTAAAAAAATGAAACCTAACTATTATAAAATATCTAATCATTTAATTTATCTTGAAAAATAATGGAAATTAATATATTTGGTTAATAGTTGGGGGTTGGCGCGCGAAGCCCCCTAGTATTTTATAATGTCCAGTTGATCCTAATTTTTATTTGTAGTTTGTATATTCACTATCAGCACTACTTATTATTGAAATGGCGACATTAATGGCTGCCAACACTTTCAAGGACAATATTGTTTATCTCTTGAATGAAAAATTCAGATACAATATGTATAAGTACCACGACAGTATTGAGGCAAAGGAAGCTATCGATTCCGTACAGATTTTGGTATGTAAATATTCAGCTAACACTGCGTCGTATTATGGTGAAATGCGATATTATACACTTGTGCCACGAAATATAACAGTTTGATTTTTTTTTCTTTGTGCGTAGTTTAAGTGCTGCGGATTTTACAAACCACGTGACTGGGCTAAACTTTTTCCAAAAGTATACGGTTATTACGCTCCAAACTCGTGCTACGAATTTTGCGACGATTTAGAGTATTCGGACGCATGCTACCATCCGTATTCACAAGGCTGCTTCAAAAAAATGACTAACTTAGTGAATTACGATACAAGTTATCTGATTGTCGGAGCTGTGACGATTGTACTTATGCAGGTAAACATAAATATTTTATTTTTAGCTTACCTTTGTGTTTTTCACTGTGGTGAAAAAAAATTATTTTTTTACAGACTTTTGGAATAGTGTTAGCTTATATGCTGGGTAACAGAATAATGAAACAGAAGTCGGACTAAGAAATATGTGTACGGATAAAGAAAGACAGAGAGAGAGAGAGAGAGAGAGAGAGAGAGAGAGAGAAAGAGATGAAAATGATCCTTCTCAACGTACATTATTTTTGGGGATTGACAGATCCACTAACAAATTTACCAGTCGCAGTATGTAAGATGGTAACCTTTTATGGATAAATCTTTTTTTTTATGGACAGAAATCATTGAGACGTATTCAAACATTATTAAAATCACCAGGAGACAAAGAATCCTTGTAAACTTATGAACTCATTGAGAATTATTTATTTTTAACAACTATATTATACATTTAAAAGTTTTTATCGTTGGATTACCAATGCCATAATATATTCAGTAATCATTAGCAAACATTGAAAAGTAAAACGCAATGAAGTGGACGAAGTAAACTGCTGTATTAATTATTAAATTTTTTTCAAAAACCTGACCGTGGAATGTGAATTGGTAAACTTATGTAGGCTTAATAATATTTTTTCAATAAAATAATACAAAAATTATTTTTTCTAACCATTCACATAATTCTTATTTCAACATTAATTTCAAAATACACCAAAAAGTGAAATAAATTTCCAGCACTGTTAATTTCGAAGAAGAATTCAGATAGTGTTTGATGTTTTTGCGTGACAAAATTCGGTAACAAAACTTACGAACTACAATTATCTACATATCGAAATAGCTCTTCGAATGTGCTTATGTATTATTGTGTCCAATTGGAAAGACAAGTACTTTTTCTCTATTATTAAAGTTCTTAATGAAAGGACAGGTTACTTAAGCACCACAATTGGCCATAAAAAAATATGTACTGCACCAATTGTTGTAATGACATTATCGTTTATTTTCAAATCTTAAACGTAGATGTAATACAGAATAAAATGAATACTTTCTTTTAATTAAATTTTGGTTGAACTTCCTTTAAACTTAGGGGGAAGGGATTCAAGATGATTGGCCCAGGGAAGCAGGAACTTGAAATTTGTCTCTGTCCAGTTCATTGTCTTTGAAGTAATCCAAGTTTACGTATTTAAACGACTCTTTCGAAATAGATTGCACAAACTGTGCAGTAAGTGCCACAGTGATAGTTACAAGGCGAAAATGAAGGAACCGTTAGAAGTTGATATTCTAATTTTTGAACAGATACAAATAGTGTAAGTGAGATGGGATCATTAGGACAGTAACATGGTTGCCTTTGTTTCGCCGGTGAAGTATTTAGTTGACGTTTAGCAGCTGGCAGCGTAAGATTACATCGATAAGCTCTGTTACGTGTGAACTGGCGTCGGTTTCCCGACAATATTGGCCTTCTTCTTGTCTTGATTTTCGAGACAATAGTCGAGACAAGACATGGTTCGAAATTTCAAGACAATACCAAGACTAAGTCCTCAAGAATATTGGTCTTGACAAGAGTCTTGTGAACACTGTAATTAATGAGTAAATTGTCTCAAATGCCTTATTATTTGCTTGTATCAATTCCAAAAAAAATGTATCCATTGTTTAATTTAAATTGTAAAAAAAATACAAAATCATGTGGTTAGAAGAAGTAATAAATGTTTGTCAAATGATAAAAAAATAATTATAAATTTTGGAATAATTATTATTTACATAAAGATATTCTCTGACAGAATTAAATTTTTTTATTATTTTTTTTTTAAAAATACTTTTGATATTGCCTTGAAAATCTAATTTAAATTACATTTTGAATAACCTTTTAGCTAGTTAATTTTTCTTTCTTATTGAGAAAACTTTATAATGGACGAAAAATTAAACATCGAGATAACATATTTGAAACTTCTGAAGTTTACGTAAAATGTCTAAAACCGACAAAAAAATTTTTAAAAAATTAGCTTTATCTATACTAAAAATAAATTTGAAAAATAAAGAACATTCTAATACAAATCAACAAAACAGCAAGATACAAATTTCTTTCTTACCAGCAATAAAAATCTAAAAAAAAAAAAAACCATGTTTTTTCATGGTCCTTATCGTTGATCTGGTTCGTAGAATTTCATGAATAATCTAATATTTTGTTTAAAATATAATCATAAGCGTGCATTCAAGTCTTTACTTGCGTACGAATGTTCTAAAAAAAATACAAAATATTATTTAAAGATTTTTCAATACTTTCTCAATATTTTTAAAAAATTGATGATTTAAAAAAGGATGTTTTCCAGCTCAAGATTATAATTTTGTTTTTTAGTTATTATTAATATATAAAAATGAGATACTACAAAATACTACCTAAGATGTTAGTTATAAGTATAATTGATGTCAAGATTAATATGAAGAAATTTGAACATGTAAATGGGAAAGCTTTATGCCAAAACATTAGCAGTAATGCCAAGACCAAGACAATATCTATGTTATTCAAGATTTTTCAAGAGCAAGACAATATTTGTAAAAATATCGTCTTGTCTTGCTCTTGTGAAGCTCTATTCTTGAGCTGTACTTATGGTTGTTTATCAAAATTGAACTATTCATTTTTCGCACCTTTTATGCTTTGCTGTTCAATTTTATTGTCATTAGTTTTTTTTTAAAGATGAACGAAAATTGTGTAGAAAGTACAGTGAGGGCGCCTCCTACATTCCTTGGTTTAAACGTCCGGCAGATCAAGATGTTGCTCTGCGTTATCAATTTTATTTTTGTGGTTAGTATTCAAGCATTTTACTATTATGGTTGCAGCTATTTATACTATAAGTCCTTTTTTGCTTCATTTTTATTAATGATGTTGTACATACTATGAGCATGAGATTTACTGCTAAATTTTGATGAATAAATCTTTACATTTTGGACAATTTGAGTGTCGGACATAATAGAAACTTTTACGCACTAGAATAAATAAAAAATAAGTGATGGGAATTTTGGTTTTTACACGTTGCAAAAGAGGCTAGTTATGTTTCTATCTCATTGAACTAGAGTTTTGATGAATCCACTAATTAAAAAAAAAAAAAAAAAAAAAACATGAATAATACAAATTTAATATTTTAGAAGAAATTTTTTTTTTTTTTTTTAAATTTAAATTAGGCATTACTATAGAGCAGCCATAATTAGGGATAAACCATTAACTAGAATACTAATATATTTTTATACCAATAAAAAACTGATGGACAATGTTATCAAGTAAATTTATTATCTTTTCTCACTCTCAGTGAAGATTTAAAGAGAGAGTAAAGAAATTAAGAGAGCTGATATTTATGTGCACATGTGTATAGCCAGTAGCTTCTAATGACGTTTTGAATCATACATAAATTTGAATGAAATTAACCAAACTTTGGAAACTTTTAAACTCAGTATAATGTTGTAACGCCTTCACAGTATACTATAATTTGTGAACTGTTTAAAAGTTACAGTTGGTAAACAAGTCCCCGGGCATATTTAAGATTAAAAGTATCAACTTTAGTAATAATATTCATGCCGACAGGAATCGTAGGAAACTTATAGTAATTATAAAAAAATGCATATAACGATGATAAAATAGTATTTCCTATTATTTGAAATATTTCACCAAACAGCTCAAGAATTGTCTAGCTTACCAAGTTTCACAACGTATGTGAAAGAAAATTATACATGAATTCTTATCAGCCCTGTACATTTTAAATATGTATTGTAATATCATTGGTTATATTCTTAGAGGTCATATTTTTGAATTACTAAAAAAAAAATTCTTTGACGCAATGGATAAGTACTCTAATAGTGGATCAGCCCATAATGCCATCGATTATTTGCAGAACAGCGTAAGTAAACGTCTATCTAACACAGTATCGCATCATTTGTAATCTCATCGCTATGCTCTTGTGCTACCATAATCTTAAAACCATCTTTTCAATTATATTACTGTGCGATTTCATTTTTATTTTTGTTTCCTCAATGTACAGTTATAGTGCTGTGGATGGTATGGAGAAAATGACTGGAAGATATCATCTCATATACATTTTTAAGATGTAAAGTCGTGCTACCAATATTTAAAAAAAAAAGACTCCTATGACGTTCTCCATCCACAAGGCTGTTACGAAAAAGTGTCTTGTTTTATGATTTATCATGCTTTTTCCTTGATTATTGGAGCTACTATGATTGTTGTTATTCAGATAAATGTAGAGCGTCTTTTTTATTCATTTTAATTTGCTTATTTGCCAACGTCATAAATTCTTTGGCAGATTCTTGCATCAATATTTGCGTATGAGTTGGAGCAAATGTTTTTGAAACAGATAGGTCCGAAGAAATGCAGATGTTACAGAAATCAATTTTAAATGAATACGATATATTTCATCAACGACAAGTTCATTTTCCACTATTAAGTTGTACCTAGGATAGTGTTATATTTTAGTAATTTAGCTATTTGTAATAATATTAGTGATTGTTAATCGATATTCAAGAATTATTGTAATAAAGATAAGAATACCATTTTTTTTTTGTACAAATGGATCGACTATATTTTTACAAGCCCATTAAATCACGTGATTCGACGTTTGGATTGTTTAAATAACACAGTGAGTGACATATTGACTGTAAAAACTCAATAAAATAGACAATGTTTGATAATGTAATACATACATTAGTACTTTTTATGAAGATAATGGCAGTGTGGAAAATATTTTCGATAAGAAGAAAAGTATTTGTGTACATCCAAAATTTTTTTTCTATACAATAAGAATTTTTTATAAAAATGAAGAAAAATCGTTTGATACTATTACAAATACACTTTAAGATTATACCTAATGGTTTGATTATTGTTTAAAAATCCAATAACTCTTTGGAGAATCTTAACAACAGTTGATAAGCGTACTGTAAAAATTTTGTGGTTCCTCTATAGTGACTAAGAGTAAGAAAATACGCCTTCAACAAAAATGTATGATTTCATCAAGTTCGTTTATTTTATTATTACTTAAAGTTTATAAATAGCAAACACCGTTTACTAGAAAGTTTATTGATAATTTTATCTCTAAACATCAAAAGTTTCTTTTGTAGCAGTGCAGAAATTTTTTTATAAGTAAATTGTATTGTGTTGTTGGCTGCTGTAATTTTCAAGAAATTGCATTCTTCTTGGAGAGAATGCGGACGGTATTTCAATTACGGAAAAGAACCCTTTCGAAATAAGGAATTTGAGTTTTGATGCCTCGCCACACAATTATAATACAATTAAAATGATGAAAGGACAAGAAATGGTTCTTAAGTTATGAAAGTTTGTATTTTATCCTGAGAAATGAAACAAAAAGCCAACAATTCTGTTTGCAGGTTTGGACAAAACAATAATTGCACTTGTAACGAGAGTACTTAACGTAAGATATTTTGAACAACTCTATTTTTTAATGTGTATATTACAGCTAGCTGTTCAAACTATTAGTCTCCAGAATGTCATCTTTACATCAATGGAAAGCTATTAAATTTTGTAGAAAAAAATAAAATAAATACAGCTTGTTGCAATAAGAATAAAACTTCTTACAACTTCATAGAGGAGATGGTAATAGCCTCGTGAGAGGGTAAAAGGAACCAGGTTACAGCACGTAGGCAGGCTCCTTTGGCGATAAAAAGGAACGAAAAAAGCAAGCATGTCAGGCGGAAAAATGTTATCGAACTTCCGATCGAGTCCTACGTATATGTATATACGTCCTCGTTCTCTTATCTTATATAATACAAGCAAGGAAGCCGATTGAAGAAAGTAAAATTACGTGCGGTGGCAATAATAAGGAGTCATTCATAAGAGAGAAGGAGAGAGGAAGAAGTAAACTTGATGGTGGCCCTTTTCTTAGTTAAGCACACCTTCTCCAATGAGTTTTATTTCAATTTCATTACGCGAATACGCTTCTTTTCACGGGAAATAGTCTGATATTTGATGGTTACCTTCGTCAATAATTACTCACTCCGCTTTTGAAGTAATCAAGAGGTGGATAATAATTGATGTGATAATAGATGCAACAAAAAACTGTTAAGTACGACTTTTTTTTAGAACAAAATTTAAAAAATTATAAGGTCTCATGAAATCATTGGATAATTTTTTTACACATTGTAAATATATTGTATTCAAATTTATAGCTATTTCAATGAAAAAAAAATATCACAATAAAAAAAATCTTATCAAGTTCATTATTTTCCGAAACATTGGCAAAATTAATGTGAATAAAATATAGTCATGCTCTTTCTATTACTTTCTTGGTGTTGTTATGTATGTTCAATAATTATAATAATAATAATAATAATAATAATAATAATAATAGCAATTATGATAACAATAATATAAGAATTACTTGAAGAAGCATATGCTATAGTCTCACTCGAATCCGTGATCCATTCACCTGACATATTCTTCCACTATACTATCCAGACAGCCACCTCACAAAACGTCTTCTAATATGATAATTGAATAGGAAGCCGTTGACCGGCACGGCTCAAAGCCGCAGACGCAGTCTGCTCTTCCCGCAAGTGCCAACCATAGGTTTGCTCTTTAATGTTTGCGTCTGCAGCAACTCGTACGTTTATGTGCTTAGGCCAGCAGATTGGCTCAGACTCGCTGAATAGCGAGCTGTGAGGGGACTGGTGTAAAGATGGTTGGAAATTTCGGGTCGGGTTTTGGATTCCTGTTTAAGATAGCGTTAAGATTGCTGACGAAGTTTGAGGCGTTTATCGGTAAACGGAGCAGTTTGTTCGGCACATTTTGGGGTATCTTAAGTTTTAAATAAATATCGTACCGTACAAATCACGCAAATTTCGATGAACATATTGATGAAATAAGATTCTCTAGAGTTGGGAAAACTTGAATAAAATCTGAAGCAATGAGATGGTAGCGTGATATACGTATGTTTCATTTATAAAGGATTTTTCAAATTTTTTTTATCGGTCAGGCACGTTAATAATATAAATTAGATCGTCTGCATCAACCATATAATACTTACGATTAAACATTTATAGAAACACACTTTATGCTGCATACAAATCTTTGATGAAGTGCGTTTTATTTAACAAAAATAAAAAGTGTGTAAAAAGAAAGAAATAACCATTGCACTTCAGCGTGACATTTAATATCGATGGCGAGAAAATAAAAGACTTAAAATGCCAGCGGAACAATGTTAATGCAACTTCACTCAAGCTCTATTACCCTACTCGTACGTGCGCATTTTCTATCCTCACAGTTAAAGCTAACAGTATACAGAGAGTCAAGCAAACACACAGTTAGTAAGTACGGCGTACAACAGCAGCAATAACGAAAAAATAATTTACTTCGGTAACTGTAAATAGTGTACGTCGGAAGTACATTAGAAAATGATGATAGAAACTCATTAAAAAATGTATTTGCATATACTTTTTCACTTTTTAACTCAGTGGTTTGTTAGTGTATTAAATTTACTATGCAGATACTTTACTGTTTTGTGCCATGTATAATTAGCTACAATTTTTAAATAGTCCTCGAAAATTTTTCATAAATCATTAACAACTAGGGCTGTGACAACTTTATGTAAGGCATCAATTATTGCTAGATCTATTGTTGCACTGTTATTAAATTCCCATTCGATCATCAAACTATTTTCGTTATCTTTTTTGGTAGAAAAACGAGGAATCTCGGAGGTAAAGCGCCTGTAAAGAAAGTTTAATTTTGTTCAATTATTAACTCAAAATAATTTTCAAATATATGTTTTTAGATATGACTGATTAGATGGCAAACTTGTCTGCTCGATGGCCAGGCTCTAGAAGTATCTTGAGTGTATTACGTTTTTCCCGGATTTTATGAAGTTAAAACTTTGGTATTTTTTTTATTTTATAAAAAAGTTACCTACTGTTCAAAAATAGCTTGGTACAGCGGCAGCTCCAGATGAAATCCTGGCGAAATTACGTCAGTTCCATGTAGTCGATAAGCAGTTTTAAATAATTTTAACCCTGTGCAAGCTGAAGACAAGTTGCCAATAATACTGCTTGTCGTCAGCTTGTACAGGATTAAAAAGATTCATATATTCGAAGACCAGATGCAGAGGTGTGTTAAAGTCAAGGTCCTAATCATTAATAGAAGATCAATCTCTAATAAAATTGATGAAAGTAATAGATTTAAAATCATTTCGAATTTCAGGTTCTGTAAAACGAATTTATTGTTGCAGAATTTCATGAACTGTCACAACACCGTCAGAGCGAAGTGCTTCGTGAATGCTTCTCTCGTTATGATTGTTTGTATTTGATTTCCCTCGCTGCTTTTTGGTGAAAAGCTTGACTGTAACGGCCAAAAATATTTAAAATGATTTTCTCGAATTATTATTTAAAATTCAAGATTGAAAAATCCAACAAATAGTTTACTAAATGAACTTTGCATTTGCAGGTTACAATCAGTGACGACTCAAGGCCTTCAACTGCAGTGATGAAGAAAGTATGGAGTGTTTCTTAGTTTGACAATTTTCTCAGTGACGAATCATAACGAAAATAATTATGAGCTTCTGTACGATACTCACTGTTTTGTTATCTGTACCAAGTAAGTGATGTCAAATCGCTACGAGCGTCAAACAGCTCTCTGCCTTTTCATGACTTTCTAAAACAAATATGACTAACATACTCAATACTATGACACACTAATCCATAGCGCTGCTGTTGTTGTAAAGAAAAAGCAGTATAGTTGTAAGCACGAATTAAAGTTGAGTTACTTACATTTTTAAGCTTTTTTGTCTCTGTAATATTTAGAGAATGAACTTTTGGGAGTCTAAATATTTGAAAGCATCGAGGAATACATAGCAAATATAAGGCAGCAGCATAAATACAAATACTTATCCATAATGATTGTCTTGATAAGCGCACTACTTCAATTAAATGGCGGAACTGTGCTCTAATGTTCTCAACTGAATACATGGATATAATGAATACATGGATCAAAAAGACAAAGTAAAATGAATCTATCATCTACAATCGTTAGTAGCAAACAGAAAGGACTTACGATATTAACGAAAAGGACTTAATATTGCACTATGAATATATTATGTTATAGTCAAGAGGTTTTTTCAGCTGTTACTTTCGCTATTTCATTTAAACAAGCTTGTGATTAATTATTAGTGATTAGTATAAAAGGATATGAGACTGGAAAAGTTGATATAAAAAAAATCGTAATTAGTTTAAAATAAATCGAATGTTTTTTTATTTACTCAAGATTCAATGAAACATATTCATAAAAAAATTCATAACCATTTAGTATCGTTATGATTTCTTTGACTCTTTTTTTTTTTTAGTAAAAAACCAATGCTTGTTGTGCTTGTGATTTTTTAAACCAGTGTTCCCGATAAAAGTTAGTTCACACATGGTGCAGTGATGGGTGTGCACGATACCCATGTGCGATGTAAGATGACATTTTTGGGTAAACGTTTTCGAACACTCAAAGCAGCTGTGAGGCTTATGGCCCTTGTGGATCCGTTCATGTACTGTTAGATTGGATTTAGAAGTAAAACTTTTTGAACACAGTTTGCAACTAAAGGGCTTATCACCTGTATGATTTTAGTGAAACATTTGTTACACACCCTGCAAGTGTAGGGGTTCACGCCCTCGTGAGTCTGGTTATGCACCTTTAGGTTGTAGCTTTTTTTGTAAGTTGTATGCCATACATCACAAGAATAAGAACTGCTGCTTCCGGATATATTCGACGACATCCCACAAAAGTGTACACTGGATGCAATTTAGTTTATTGAGAGGAGCTTTTAAGTCTTTGGTGCTGATTTTTTTATAAGAAAATGTTCCTACTGCGATTTAATGATTGAAGTGGTTCCATCAGTAAGTTGTTTTTCGGCCAACAAATTAAATAGTAAGAAACTTACTCTTCATTACGGTAGACTTTGTTGCGAAAATAAATGTTAATTTTAATTAAAAATTTTCATGCGAGCTGTTGGAAACGTGAATTTTGTGAAATATTACGCATTATTATTATTATTTTCAAACGTTGGTAAAAATTAGATACCTGGGAACTATTTTAATTACACAGGTCTGCAATAATTTTCTTCGCGATTAATAGTCGAGTCCGAAGTAATTTCTTCCTGATCAAAATTCGAATCCTTTCACAGAATTACCCTTATCACGACAGGTTTGTAAAGGTTTGTAAGATACTCCGCAGAACTTGGATAAATATTTACCTACATAATATAATTTTACGTGAGTTTTTTGATGAATTACTTGACAGTATTTTTTATTCTGTATCTTTAAATTATTGTCTTATAAGAAAATGAAAATATATTATTGGTACACGGTCGGATAGTTGTTACAGTACTAAAAAGCATATAATAACGTTTCCAGAAGAAACACATGCTAATTTCTAGAGAGAGGAAGATATTACTAATGATGTGATAGTAGGTAACAGCAGTTTGTAAAGACAGCTAGATAGCGTTTGAATACTGTTTTTTGGTCACGCTGGCCTATAAGAAGTTTTGTCATTTACTGGTGGCGATTTTGAAAATCCATCAGATTTCCATTACCTAAATTGAAAACAGAAAACCGATAAGGTAAAATTCACTACGATTAATTAGCATCAAACACATTCTCACTTGAAATTGAATACCAACTTATGGTTAAAAATGCAAGAAAATGTTCGTCAAAGATCATATTCCCATCCGAGTAGTAGTACGACTGTTAAAAATGGCAAATTTAATTTTACGAGTGACCAAAACTACTTTACGTTACTTTGTGCCCATCGCTCGGACCGATACAACCGCTTAATGGCCGCAGCGGCACGTAATGTATACAATCCAGCATCAATTTTCAGAGGATAAAAAAAAAATTCAAACTCCACCAGCCACTGCAACACTATATTGCACGCGCAACGCGGTACACCGTTACGCAAAACCGGCGGGGCTTTTCAATTTTCTAACCAAACACTTCTGCCACAATACGCCAGCATATAATACACACAATGCACGCGTCCGATGTAAGTATACGCATCTCAGCTGCTCTGCGGGCCAACGAGGCCGCGACTCTCCGGCCGCACTCGAGTGCGCGCGCGCACGTTTGTATGCGTGTACGTATGTACGGCTGTGTGTCCCCCGCGGGCGTAAAAAATGCGTCCCGTCCGTTCGAAGAGGGGCGGCGATTCGTCGGAAAACAGAAAAACAAGCCACGATTCATCCCGATGGCAATGGTCAGCCGTCGTCCGACGCGATTTCCATCGGAGTACCCGGCATACGAGCTTGCGCCGGTACGAGAAATGTTTCTCGAGCTAACGTTGCTTTCGCCTCCCGGCCGGGATGAAAAGAGCCAAGCGAGGCCGACTACCCGCGCCGGACCATTCACCCGTCGATGATGGCCCCCTCGCGCGCGCGCCGAACGTGGGCTCCCAGTCCCAAATAAATTCATCAGAGCGCGCGCGGCTACGCCGAGCCGGGCTCTGCAAAAGGGCACCGATTGCTTGTACGCCGTCGCGCGGCCCTCGGCGTAATTTCCGATAAATCCTGCGGGGTGCAGGCCGGGCTTCCCTCGATCGCGGTGACGCGCGGGGAGGAGCGGGCAGTAGCCGCCGCGAGGCTAGTCGAATCGGCGTTTTGAGAGGAGGACCTGTTTATTTTCGTTCGTCCAGCCCCGGGATTTATTGCTCGCGTTGCGCGATACGCGACGGAAGTGCGCGCGTGCGACACTTGTTGGCTCGAAAATGGATATCGGTGAATTTGAATGCCATGTGGGTACGATTCGCGCGCGTGCGGTTCTGGTTTGCCTCGGTATTTTTATATTCGCGTGTGCGGGCTGATGGGTGCGTTTCATACTTTTGAATTTCATGGCTCGCATGAATGTTTGTATGGATATAGTGAAATTCAAACACTACCGTTGTTCATCCTAAATTGAGAAATTAAAAAGTGGCAGAAATATATGTAATCGACAGCTTTGTTGGAAAACTTTGCACAAGAACGTGAATTTTAAGTTGCTCAAAAAGAATTGTCGAAAATATCAGAGTAGTGATAATTTCTAAGAAAACGGTCTCCATGTTCACCAGATTTTTTGTGTCTGGCAATCAAGAATAGTACCTTCGTTTGAGCAACAAAACATTTGGAAGAAATAATTAGAACCATATCGTAAAAATTAGAAGATTCTGAACAGAAGTAGCAGCTTTGAAGAAAGTCATTTTGTACACTTGTTGGATTATTTTATACAAATCATCCAAATTTGTTAAACCATCGTCAATCAGCCGTTCGCCGAACGATGTCTTACAGTATCAGATTTCCCACTCCGAACCCGCGAGTGCAAGCAAATGACGCAACAACGGGAGGAATATGACGCGAGTCCGCAGGGGACGAAAGAATCCGCAGCAGCGACATCCCCCTCGGCACGTACAGGATGCACCTCGCGACGTTCCAGGTGCGCCATCTCTGTCTCTCCTCGCAACGGGCACATAAAGACCCGAGCTATCCTCCGGTCGCTTTGATTTCTTGCGCCTCTCCTCCAGACCAGTGCCCCCCCCCCCCTCCTCCTCGTCTCTTTTTCTCCCTCGCGTTTCCCGGGACTTCTCGTATACGGACGATCGGACGCGCGGACGGTACTTGAGAGTGCGTCGCACCTGCCAACCAACTAGTCGAACCTGATTAAACTCTACCTCCCTATATATATCCGTCTGCCCCCCCCCCTCCTTTACCTCCGTCCTACGGCCCCGCTCTTCCGGACGACAAAGTGCAGCACCGGCCGGTTTGTCGTCTCGCAGCTCCGTATACCCACCGCGACGGAGGGCTCGGCAAAAAGCGCGCGCTCGTGGAACTACTGAACCCCCCCCGAGCTAGGATCGCCGCAGCGATGCCGGCCGGCCGTCGCGGAGAAGCGAGCGCGTACGAAAATCCGCGCTCGCCCTCGGGCGCTTCGGGAAAGGGGGGGGGGCGGCGGTCGAAAGACCCGTTCGTTGGCGCTGCTTCTGGTTGTTCCTTCCTAAAGCCCCGCGGGGCCGCGGTCATTTTTCGGGGCTGGCATTTTATTGCGTGATTTATGGTGATTACGCGTGCATACGCGTCTTCGGGTGTAATTGAATGAGTTAATGCGGGGCGAAGGGAGAGAGAGAGAGGGAGAGAGAGAGAGAGCGAGCCGTGAGAAAACGGCTCGCGCGCGGCACTTTTGAAAGAGGTTCGGGGCTCCCTTTTTTTTTTTTCTTTTTTCTGGTTTTGGCTTCGGCGCGATACTGTTGTTGTTGCCGATAAACGGCTCGTTAAATAGTATCGGTTAGCGACTCGTGTATATATATATATATATATATACATATATGTATATAAATATATATTTAAATACATATACGCGCCGCTCGCAGTGTGTAATATACATATCGTTTTCTTTTCGAATGTTAATGCAAGTGCGTGATCGCTACCTCTTCGGGGCCCTCGAGTGCTTAATTAAGCGCAATTTCTTTTATGTTATTGCTCTTTGGGAGCAAAAAAGGAATAAAGAGGGGGGAGCGATTACTTTGGAAAGTCGAGTCGAGTCTGGTATTACTGCAACTTGGCTGAATCTACTGACATATGCGTGATGATTTTTTTCATTTATAAGTTTTTCTGTTTTATAACAAAGCGCTCAATAAATATATATTTTTAGGGTCTTCATTTTTTTTTTGTAAACGAGCAATAACTCAACGATAAATCCCTGAATTGGTTCTCTAGATTACGCAGCCACGTGCGTGTGCGTATTTATACGGGGGTTCAGGAGCGCACAATGCGCCTAGCTCCCACAAAAAGACCTAAATCAAATAATCCAGTAAATCTAGGCGAGTTTTTTTTAAACGTCGGTTGGGTTGGAAAAAAAGGAGCAAGCGTGGTATACCTATACAGATAGGAACGCGGCCTGAGGATTCCGGAAACAGGCGTTCGTGCGCGTATGCGTGCGTGTGTACAGAGCGCTGGCAGTTTATGGAAGGATCGAAATTGATTTGTTCCCATATAAAAGCTATCGATACGGCAACAAAAACGTTACGTATGATAAAAAAAAAAAAGGTAACTTAAAGAGGGAAGTATGGACGAAGTTTGTTCGCGGTATAGCAGGTACTTATGGGGAACGGTTTTGTTGTACGTGTGAATATAAATTGCAGGTATGAATTAAGAAAAGGGTCGGAGTGCGCGAGCGATGAAAAAAGATGTTTCGCGGAGAGAAAGGGAAAAAGAAGGGCCAAAGAAGAGAGAGTAGGGTCAGCGACTGCGAGGGGAGAGAAAGGAAGTACGAGGCAGGTACTCAATCTTTCGTTCCATTTTTTTTATTATATCCACGTGTGTCAATATGGATGTTTATCTACTATTATAGCTACTTCTGGCAGTACAAAAACTACGGAGTGAATGAGCTGTGTGAAATTTTGATTTGTATCAAGTGAGACATTATTATCATGGTTTATTCCATGGTTTCAGACAATCGAGCACCTACAGTAATGCAGGAAACCAGTGGCATGTTGGGCGATTAAAATCAATAGAGATCTTTATAAATTGGATATAAATTTTTCCGATTTTGCTATGAATACTTAGCGTAGCTTAAAAAATTAGCTTTGCGCTGAAAATTAAAATAACTTCGGTCAAAAATGATTGGCTCGGAACTCAAGTATTTATCCAAACAAAATCTTGATATTTAACGCTAAAATAGTTTTTCGCGAACTGACTTTTGTACCAGCCAAAATCAACAAAATTCGTAACGACACAAGACATTTTCCACATTTTCACTATGCATAAAACACACAAAACTCACACAGATTTTACGGAAAAATACATGTTTGATTGCTCCCTAACACTTAGCTATTAGTGGTTTCAGAATGCTGATTATCTAAGTCGCACTACTGTTAATATCTGGCGATGCAAGTCAAACAATCAATATCCTGGTTCAAGTAGCAGGCTCTCGGAATGCGTAGCGTATAATCAGTATTCCACGGTAAATACGTTCAAACCAAACAACACAGACCTTTGTCAAAAATTTAAGACCCAGAATGTTCAATCTTCGACGCGGACTTTTATGGCAAGAATGGCAATCTGTGTCATTGCTTATGTAAAATACCACGTAAACATACCACATGAAAATACACGGGATATAAACAAAACATGCTACAAGAAAGCTGATTATGTACCGCTGACTATATTATTACTTCGTAAAATGCAAATAACTATTTAATTTCGTATGATATTCACTGAAACACAAACAAAAATAACTTTCTGTGCTCATAGCTTATACTAAATGTATGTAAAAATTCACAAAAATCGCCTGTTACGGCTCGTACCTCAATGTTTTTAGGTGCGATAGTCTGATGTCACGTAAATGAATAGTACAGGTGTGAAGAGCCACCTTGTACCCTGTTCAACTTTACAAAACATATCTATTAGTATGTCGTTAGCGATATCCTCCATATTATTAAAAATACATGGCACTTAAAATCGTATCAAAAATATAGCATTTTCTGATACTATTACAACTATTCAGCAGTGTGGATTATAATTTCTCATCCATATGCAAGAAAAAAATATTCAGCGTTTATTTTATTAAAAATACAGTACTATAAAACAAACAGAACACATTATCATACACCAGTGTACATTTTTATTTAACTGTAGTGTAAGAAAAGCACTTTCAAAAATATATGTTAATTTTTTTTGCAATATCACGTAACGCCTGTCACTCGACAAATCGCACGCTCATTCAATAAATTCGTTTGGTTAACGTCTTCGGGTTTTGCTTGGCTTGATGCAATTTATTTTTAAATTATTGATACAAGCATTTGATAGCAAATATGACAATATTGAATTATAATAGGCATATATATCACTAAGAAAAAATATATGTGCTAATACAGCGCCGCCCCTGGTGTGTCCGATAAATGCATGCAGTGGAACAGAGGTGTACGACTAGCTCAGTATAGTGGTATTCTGTGTAGTATCCACACTCGCAAAGGCAGTGGAGGCACATATTTTTTCTCGGTGTAATTATGTCACAAAGACCCAAATGAGATAGTGAAAATTGCATGCTATGTTGAACAGAGCAACGACTTGTTAGCCGAATCACGAAATTGCATCTGGAATATATATATATGTAAGGAAGTATACTACCTTAGAATGACATACAAAGAAACGACATTCTTGTTACAAAAAAAACAATTAACTGATCGCGATGGAAAAGTTGAAATTTACTTTTACTATAAAAGCAAGTTCAGATGGAAAATCTAAT
>JAPYYV010006935.1:0-14154 GCA_030522625.1 Copidosoma aretas | reverse complement strand
GTGTGATATATCCCTGGTGTGTAAATCCTTTCATCAGAAGTATTTAAAGTTAATGGCCAATATCTACTAAAGGCCAATTAGATGTATAAAAAGATTCAAATAAATCTATGTAGATATGTTTAACAATCCTGTTGTAGGCCTTGTTTTTTGTTATTTATTTATTTATTCTTCAATTACACTTTTTTTTATCATCTAATTAATATTTTTTTATTTATCTATCATTTAACAAGCGGGCTATGTTATTAGGTTATTAAAAATTTAAGGTGTATCAATTATAAAGCGCGCTGGGTCATTAGGCTATTTGTTATATTGCACTGTTAGATTCTGTGGCCTTTGTATAATGACCCTTGTAGAACACCTTACCAGTTTTTCATCATACGCTTCTCATCTATTTATATCTTTTCTAGAGACTGGCTGTATTTTATAATGGCTGCAAAGCAAATATATCTACTAAAAACCCATTAAATGTATAAAACGATTTAATCAAATACTAACTAAATGTATATTTTTTAGCAATCAGGATATCCATTGTTGCAATATATGCAATTTAAAATTTTAAACGCCTGAACACATGAAGATACACAAATTTAAACAGAGAAAATTATATTACTTTTGTAAGAAATGTGAAATTGTTTTTACAAAACAATATAATTTAAATAGACACGAAAAAGGAAACAGTAAGGAAAAATTATTTAAGTGTGTTGAATGTGAGAAAAGTTTTAAAAGATCGTCACATTTAAATAGCCACATATTAATTTATAAAGAAGGACATGAACTAAAAATTTGTAAAAAATGTGGTAAGAGTTTTAAAAGATCAGACGGTTCAAAACGGCATATAAAATGCCACAATGTGAAACAAATAAAAAAAATTTTTGTTTAAAGCATTAAATGGCTTTAATTGTTTATTATTTTTTAACTTACATGGAGAATTGGAGGAACTCCAAATCCTGGTATCTTTTTCAATATGGTTGTGCAAGCTAGTTTTTTTCTATAATTATGTTATTTTATTTTACATTTGTTAATATAATGTTAATCTTAAAACATGTAGAAGGGAGAGATCAAAATAAAACCAAATTATTAATTAATTTATATCGACTTATAATAAAGATTTGTATGTGTGTATTGTGGAATAGGTTATGAGGTAATGGGGGGAGCTGAGGGGGAGGTGGAGGGGGAGCTGTGTTGAGCTAGGGGGAACTAAGGGGGAGCAGGGGGGAGCAGGGGGAGCTAACCCCAAAATAAATGAGGTTAAAAGTCACGTAAAAATGAACAAATAACTACGTGATTTGAGGGGGAGCCGTATGGAGCCGGGGGAGCTAAGGGGCAGCGGGTGGGAGCGGGGGGGGGGGGCTAGAACCCTTTTTTGTTCATACAAATGTATGATATAGGAAGATATATATATATACATATACTTATATGTATTTGTATATGTTTACGTGCGACGAGCTGCTGACTGCAATGTATAGTAGCGTACAGCGAGCTACGAATCCGAAATTCTTTCTGTGTGCGCCACTTAAACGAAACGGCAGGAGCAGGCACAGGCACAGACCTGCAGTGGGCAATGGAAGTGGACTTTTTCTAACAGAACTAACTGAAAACTATGCCTATATATACGCTTTAGTACATGGTGAAGTAAAACAACGTAGGTATGCGTATACGGTTCGAGTTGAGTTACCCACAGGCCTGGTACATTTTCGCTGCACCGTAGAAAAAGAGGATGATAATATTTACTTTCTCTCCAAACATTCTCCCCGCGTGGTAGAAAGAGAGGAGAATATTGCTTCCTCCCTTACGCCGCGTCGCCCGCACCGGCGCAGTCTACTCTCCCTCCCCTCGATTTTACGAATTTTCGATCAGTATCACGTGACCTGACTTATCTGACGAGAGTTTATTATTTTTTCCTTATCTTAAAAAGTGCGCAGTGCCACTTAAGAAGTTTTCACTTTAAAAACTTGCCCGGTATAGCTTTTTGCGCCTCATCAGCGACACACATTAATGCCTTCAGAAAGTATGGCGTTTCAAGAAAGTTAATCGATCGTGCCATGAAGTCTTGGTTACGTTGGTCTCAGTACGTCCCACAATAGAATCCTAACAAGTGGCTTACTGTATCAATCAAAGTAAATTCGATACGCAATTTTTGCTACGGCGCATGAGTATTGCTTTAATCGTCTTATAGACCATTTACCTTCGAACCAGCAAAGTCCATGTTCTTGCATCGACTGCCCATTGTCTTCCCGACAAACATTCTCAGGTAAAATAAAAAAATTCTGAATTCTGAAAATTGTCATACATATCATAGAACTATGCAATTTTATGTATTTATGAGTTTCACATTTCTAACGTTGCAGTGATTAAACAAGCTAGCATTATCATCTTTCCGATCTTCGCGATTAGTTTAAAGTGTTAAAATAATGAAGTGTGGCTTTTCTAACTAATTCTGTATATTGACGGTCCAGATATGTTTTGATATTATAGGCAAAAGTGCCTATTTAAAGAGGTTCCAAGTTTCGAAACTCATAGATATTGACTTAATTTTTTTTTAATAACGGAGCAAACAAATTTTGTTAGAGTCTGACATTACAACAAGGGCATAATCCGTTCAAGCTTCAATATTACAATTTCAAACATTTCTCAAATGGATGGTTGATCAGCTTCTCCAGCAGCAATTCCTTGTTAAAACCCTTTATCTAAGTCATTTCTTAAACTCGTAAGTATTAGTTCCTGTTTAACATTAACAACAATCGATAGTCTTCGGCAAGATCTATTAGACTTATAGCGTGATTACCCTTTCAACCTGCATTATGACTCAATACATCTTGATCAGGTGCTAACAAGATTTTCATCAGGGTTGTCAGGCCTACATTATTACAATTATTTGTTTCAATAGCATTAATTTCGTACCCAAATTTATTTTAATAAGTAGCGGATGGTGTTGTTCACCAATAAAGTATTTGTCGCTTCTGTATTACCATCTGCTTCGACTAATTTTCCATAAATATGTAAGGAACTACGAGAGGGTATCAGGTATAGGTCTTTTTACTGGATCGATATGCGGATCTCTTTACTATTACTATAAAATGCATGGTACGTATGATTAATAAGCATGCGTCTAACAGTGCACAATGGATTTTTTAAAGGTGACTAAAGACTGAATGCTTAGAACGTTGTCCAGCACGCTTTTTTTTTCGCAAGTGGCTAAAGAAAGTACAAGTTATTTCCTAACATGAGCTGTCATTTACAGATCTATGGTAATAAGAAACTGTTTTTTTTATTGTCTTAACGCTTTGGTGCTTTGGCGACAACTATGATTTCTCATCCATGTTGGCATATTTTTATACTTTCGTCTAATCTCAGAGGGTCGTTGATGACTAAGCTGTCTCACTTTATTAGATTTATTTATGTAGCCTGGTCCAACTGTGCAGTTGTATACTGTACCCATTTCAAGGAAGATATTTCTGGTGAAGTCTTATAGTTATAACTTCTCCACGGAAATTACCCAAGCTACCTTTCCAATCGACTATGCCCACTTGAAAATAGTCTATGATTTTAGCGGTAATTGGTAAATATATCATTTGCGATAAAACATTGATAAATATATATCCAGGGGGCACAGCAGGAAAAAACTGATGGACATTCTGGACTTCATACTCGTTTATATATATGCTTATGTGGTAATATAGAACACCACTCGTGAGGCGTTTACTCTAAAAATATCCACAGGCAGATCTGACCCGTGCTTCGCGTTAGCCTGAAGTTGACGTTAAAAAACCCAAAACTGATTCCAATGAGTCCTAGGAGCGAAAAGAAATCGAAGCACTGTAATTAATTTTACTTCATAGCGTATTATTGTTAGGTTTTACACCAATTGTAATATTTTTGGAGGATAGTTTGTTGCAACTAAATCCTTTAATGTCGAAGATCTTGTAGCTGCCCGTTGGTAAGGTGATAATTTTATCTACCGCATAAATTTTATTATCCAAGTAATAAGAACAACACAATCATAAGTAATTGGTAAAAAGGAACATCTTTATTTATATAACATTGCCATTTCATCATCACTTAGGCTGACCTCAACAGAATAAGCTAAAGACGCCCCCTAAACAGAGTAATCACCAATTAGGCAGAAAGAACATTGTAATACATTTTAATACATTTTAATAAATTTTATTATTAAAATTTAAATATTGAATAAAAAAAAAAAATGTCCGATTTAAGATTAAAAATTTACCAATACGTTTTAATAGTAATAAAATTAAAGTAATTTACATAAAGTATCCGATAACTGATTAAATGATAAAAGTGCTAATAAAAAAGCATCCCCATAAAGTTCACTTGGCATCAGACAATTTAGAGAAATACAAGCGAATCTTTAGAACTTATTACTATACGTTCATACAACAGTAAAAAATTTCATAATGCTATCGGTCTGTTGTTTAATCTCACCTAATGATCTGGTCACTCGTCTACAACTACTAGAGGCAGAGACATCAGCCGGTAATCCAAATCATATAAATGAAATGCTTTTGATTACTAAGCAGCTTCGTAAAGATAATATTATACATTGAGATTGAGAAATTAATTTAGCTTTTGTATCAAAATGAGCATTGACTTAATCACACGTGCATCATCAGCTTAGTCAGAATGTGGTAGTCGAGGTCCTGTCGGAATCCGATACAAGCTCAGAACAAACAGTCAATTTTATTTGCAAGATAAAAGATTGTGCAATGTTGCAACAGCCATTTAGCCCAATAATGCTATTCATCTTATTATTCAAATTCGAAAACAGAATTTTTTATCAGATGAGCGAAAAAGATACCTAAATAAATAAACAATTTGAGTGGCGTTTCCTCAAAATCAATAGTTAATTTGCAGCAAGAAATAAATATAAATGGGGAGATTTTATCTTAGATATAGAATATTACTCCTGACGACAATCCCTCGACAAAAGATGGAGGGAGCAGTGAAAGAGCTCCATAAACCCACAACACTCAACTGCAAACGTAGCAAATTTGATATCCAAGGCTTGGATAAAACATGGCTAGCCAAGCGGTGAAGATGATACCTTACGCTCATGAAATACGAGATATCTGCTTACAGTCATAGATATATTTTCCAAGTAGGCGTGGGCTGTGCCCGTAAACAAAAAAACCTAGCAAAAATATAACTGCAGCTGTAAAGTCTATATTAACAGAAAGAAGAGTTCCAACAAGTTTGAAAATACATCGTGCTGAAGAGTCATACAACACAAATTTCCAAATTTGCATGCAAAAGTACAAAATCAAGTTGTACTATAAGTACAACAATCTTGATGCGTCCATATGTCAGAGATTTAATCAAACTTTAAAGCTTGCTGTGTAAAAAGAGTATAGTCTTCAAGGCCACTACAAGTGGCTCAATATTTAACCGAAATTAATACTAGCCTTTAATGACCGGAAACATCGAACGATGGCTACAAAGCCTAAGTATGTGTTAACTGCCAATAACGACATTAATTTGCAAAAATTCATATCTGCAGCAACAAGAGTCGAAGCAAAGACAAAATATTAATTGGGCGATAAAGTGCAAGTAAGCAATGCTATGCAGGGGTTTGAAAAAGGATGTATCCCCAACTGGTCGACTAAAATTTTCACTATATCATGAGTAGCCTCTAGTAAGCCACCAAATACTATTTAAAAGATTGTCAACGGCAGCCAATCTGCAGAAGCTTTTATGGGCAGGAACTGCAGAAAACCAAGTATCCAAACACATACCTTATTGAGAGGATTGTTCACCGGCAGAAAACCAAATTTTCGTCAACCGGTGAGGTTTTAATGGTTCTTAAAACAGTTTGATTGATAATGGTAATGAGTTTGGATAAAATTTGAAGATAACATTTTTCATAAAATCATATGTTATATAAGTACGGTTGGTTTGAATAGAAACAAATGTTCAAATTATAATTAATTAGTAATTTTTTTTTTTTTCTCAAGCGACCATAGTTTTACAAATATGATGCATGACTGTCTTACTTTACGATCAATAGTAACATATTTTAAAATTATGTAATGTTATCAAGTAATAAGTATGGCAGTATCTATAATTAAAAGAGATCATTATACATCTTAAAATGTAGATCGACTTTTTTCGACTTTTTCCAACATATCTTCATTCTGCAAATCTGTGTACTCTGGCCCTTAATATACGTTTGTTGTTAGCTAGCTTCTTCAAATAAACTGGCTTTCGCTTGCTGCTGCTGCTCTTAATATAGAGTATCCCCCTTAACTCCTCCTTTGTGCTTGTACCTCTGACAGGCAATAATACGTCTGTCCATGTCATAGGATGAATCAGTAGTATTATTTATCTCTCCATCCTTATCACAATCATCATTTTTTATTTCATCTTCCTGTTCTTCAATAATTTTGTAATGCCCCTAAGGCAAGGTGTCAGTAGTATTGAGAAGGATACATTGTTCATCGTCATAAGTGCTTGGAGCTATTTCATTATGTTTCGCTTTGGATATATAATGGAAGCGAGATCTTATGTACATTTGCTCACGACCAATACTTTTGATCCGATAAGGTAGGCAATCAGCATTATCCTTAAAATCAATGCCAGCTTTTACAACGTCAGTTTTGACGCTGTTTTCGTTTTTATGGCATTCTGGTTTTGCACCAGTATACTGTACATCTTACTTCTTAGGCCGATTAATTTTGTTGTAATATTTCCATTGCAATCATCCTTCATGAGCCTAACGATTTTTTATTTTTTTTTCAGAGCGTTTGATATTTATTATTCTTTGCGTGGTCAGAGGTATCAACCTTTCTGATGTCTGATTTCATAATTTCATAAATATTGTTATTTTCTATTTCTTTCATTAAACTGTCTGTATTTGTATACAGCACTTTGCTGTTATTTGTCTATTTTGCGAGTATGTAGCTATCTTAAAATTAGTACACGAGCGTCTTGGACAAATTTAGCATGCTTAACTTAATGTATATAGGCCGTTTTATCATTACTTTTGTCCGCTGTAGCTAAATATTCACAAAATTATCATCAAAATCTTATAGCTGTATAAATTTAGTTTGGCTATATATGTCGCTGCACTGCAACGTCCCTCGCATCAATTCAAAAGCTTTACATCGACGCGTATCCCCTTATTTTCCATTGTTCATCAAAAAATGACATCGTTAGGGAGTTAAAATAGCATTTTTACAAAGTTGTTCTTATCTTTTGCCCGCTTATTACCATTCAAATAACTTTATTCTTTGAGCAACGTACTTTGTTGGAATTTTAAGGCCTGGTGAAATTTTATAACCATTAGTCCATAATCGTTAGTCTGCTTAAGGGCCTCATAATGTAGCACATAAATGATTTTTATTGCATAAAGTTCCTATTTATTTTTTTTCTTTAATCTAAGTGCTGAAATATGCTCGGAGAAAAATAATTAGGCTCTGTGTAAGTCATGGAGCTCCTCTGGATATTCCAAATCCACCTCTAAAATGTACACAGAAGTACAGTCACTGCTCATTTTATAAAAATCTTGTGGCTGTTGTTCAATATTGACCTACTGAAATCCACCATAGCAAAGCGGTCGATTCATCACCTATCATTATGAATTACTTACATCTAAATAAGCTATATATTTATTAGCTTTTTGAGTTCTGTAATTTTTAGTACACCAATTATATGCTTCAGCATGTCTATTGCAATACTATCTGATTCCTTCTTATACCTTTTCCATAAATACAAACATATGTATATAAGTTCATCGCTCGAACGTTATGCCCGTATGATTTAACATGGCGTCTCAAGTAAAGTATGGTACAGTATATAGTAAGCTGGATCCAATTTATAAACCTTTAGATAATTTTTTTAAAGTTTTCAAAAACTTTCGATAATAGGAAAACGTTTATTTTTAGGTGTAATTCTAAATCGTTGCCAAAATTAGAAATATTGAAAGTTTTCTAAATGGTCTGAGCATGTGTATAATTCTCAGTGCTGATGTGAGCATCATATATTCTACTATAAAAATCATCTTTAAATGGAAGCATTGTTTCTTAGAGTTTTTTAAATGATGTGACACAATCATATAGGAATACAACTTTACTCATTACCAAAATAATTTGTTAAAAAGAGTATGTGTCGCCTTGTTAAAAACATTACCTACCATGTCATGCACTTTCAAGTAGAATACAACTCACCGAGAGATAATGGGCGAAATCTAAATAAGTCAATAGATTGTAAGTTGATGTCTGTCGCTTTAACGTACTTTGTTAAAGAAATCTAGTTTTTTTGTGTAAGGGAAGACTTGTACTCGTTAGGGAAACCAAGTGATGAGTTCTTGTATGAATAGATAAGCATGATAGTGACTGGAATTGTGGAGAGCTATCGGTATTATTCTCAAAACTTTATAATTTACATTACATTCTTCATGAGCTGGGCCACGATATCTACTAATGAAAAAGTAAAAGAGCTATGAGAGAAAAAAATTCAAAACAAGAAATTTATGTGATGCTACTCTCCAGGAAAACGACAATAGTCGTGAACTTTTTTCGTGTTTTTAATTGACTTCTCTCATAAATTACTTGATGCTTTATGGTAGTGGATTGCTCGCTTATCACCTTCCATGAGCTAAGCAGGAATTTTAAGTCAATATAAATAATAAATGGCACACGATTTTTATTTGGGTACTTTGAAATGTCACAAATTAATTATAATATCTCGGCAAACTCATTTTACATTCATTCACTTTCACGTACGCCACTTCGTGTGTTTTAAACTTTTCATTAGTTATAAATTGATAAAGACAACGATCACAAATATGTATTTTACCATGATGCTTTCTTCCAGAACTACTTCCAAGTCGAGGCAAACTGTTCATTTATTTGTAGTGATATTTTGTAATATTCAATTCATTAAAACGACCGTTGATATCTTAATCTTCTCCTACTTCTCCTTCTCCAAGCTCATCTATAATAACAACATTCTACTTTTACATTTTGTTGTTTTCATTTATTTTTTTATCCATATCCATGTAATGACTTTATACCAGCAGCAGATTTGCACAGTTAATTTTTTTTCTGGTGTCAAATCCAAAAGTAAAGTTTGATAATTATTTTTAAAGTCATACTTTAATAGGCACGTTATGTAGGTGGTCAATCCATTATTTTAACATTATATCTCTCTCTCAACTGTAAAGCAGAAGTAAGTTCTCTCTCTAACTAAAATGTGTAGCGAAATTAAATTATAATTCTTATCCTGTCCCTTACTTAAATGTGTAACAGAAGTGAATTTTAATTCCTAAAAGAAAACAAAAAAAAAACTCACTACAAGATTCAAACTTGCGACCTCTTGAACGTGAGCCAAGCGCCCGCGCCGGGCCGTATATATCTAGCCAAGAGCAGAATATTACTTTAACTGCCTCTTACATGGTGGATCATAGCTCATTTAGAACAAAAATTTTTATTAACTATGTATTAATTTATTCATTTTTGAATATTTGCTTTTGTATATACATGAATATTTAATTGAGTATCTGATTAAATAATTTTTTTCAAAACTTTGAAAGCGAAGTTTTACATTTTTTTATCGTACGTACGGGCATGCAAAAATAAAGAGAGAGAGCCATTCACTTTATTTCTGTATGAATTAATTCAAACGAGGACCAATAAATAAATTATTCCATTGTTATTGCGTCATATTCTTTTAAAATTATTTTATTTATTAGTAAGGTGAAAAGAGAATGAATAAAAAAATAAGTTACAAGCTATCTTATCGAGGTGGTCAGTCTGAATTTCGCTTACATTATGGTTTTTAACTTATTTTCAATTTAAATTTTTATCTACTATATTTTAATGAATTTGTTTTTGAAGATTTGATAAATAATACACATTTGTATATTATTAATCTCATGGAATAATTTTTTTTAAAACGTGGAAAGCAATGTTTACTATTGTTGTACAATACACAGATGATTAGACTGGTTACTATTTTTATTTGGATGCAGTAAATAATTACCAAAAAATTTTCGTATGATCGGCAAATCAATGCAGACGCCCAATATTTATTTGAAGAGTTGTTATCATGACTATACCCTAACTGTTTGAAGATACACTATATCTTAAAATGGGAGGAATGTAGACCAAAACTGACAATTCTTATGAGTTTTTTATAGGGAAAGAAAATCATAGCAGAGCACAAATAAAGATGTTGGTTTATGTAAAAATATAACCTGAATGTTCAGTCTTTTGGATGTATGGAAAAAATTATTCATGTGCTGTGAAGCTAACATGGGAAAATTTTGGGAAAAAATTATAGCATGTTATAAAATCATTACAAGTATACAAAAGTAATTATTTCCGGTTTTGTGCCCGCATAACCTGAAAATATTCAAAAATATTTAAAGTCTTGAACAGAAAGCCAGTTAAGCTGAACATAACAGTTTTTATGGGTTTCCTAAAGAATAGATATTTTTCGAGGCGGCGAAATGAAGCGGATTTAATCGTCATTTCAAGATAACCCTAATTTTCCTAATTTTGAGTATATCTCGGTAAAACATATGTGAAAAATTGCGAAAAAATTTTGGCAGGCAAATTATATAAATAAAAAGACGCAAAAGTTATTCTGAAATATTATAAGAACAGAATATCCTTGAACAACAAAAAAAAACGCTATATCTCAACGGGAAAACAAGATGGACTAGGAACAACTATTTGTACAGGTTTTTCAAAAAATTAACTAACATAAAGTCGGAAAAATAAACAGCTTTTAGTCGACAATCACACTTAATTACTAAATATCTCCATTCAAACGATAACTGCACCCCCTTTGATAAATCAACGTGGGTTACATAAAACATCTTTCTCAATAGGGGGATCTACATTTACATATTGTCTGCTAAAGAAGTATTACTTTGTACTTGGGTACCGAAGCACTTACTAACTCGTTTAATTTGCTTTTCCAAAAAATATACATTGACTGGAATATCACTCTGTTTTTTTAAACTTTGGTATTTGCTTAAGCTCCCGTGGAACGATAGTTTCGGCCCACTAAATATGATTTCAATATCTTGTGCAACTAGACACTCGATCTGAACTCTTACGTGGTGATGTTATGCTGATAAAATTTTTCATTGGAAACATTGTTGGTCTGTAGTTTTTACATTTCAATATGCTTCCTTTTACATAATAGAAGTAGCGGGTGTTAGTATATGTACTAACATTCATTGTATTATTTTTATTCATATTCACTAATAAATTGAAAATGAAGCGCAGGGTCCATCCATGGTTTCGCTTCTGATCCTCCGTAATCATAGTAAAAATAGACTGTTGCACATTTATTTTAAACTATTTGTGCAATTCTGTTGTATGAAAAATACACTTAGACTAAGTGTTGTAATATTTAAATTCTACAGTCTCTGCATCCTTTTTTTACTGCAGCAGACACTCCTGCCAATACTGTATCAATTTTTAAAGTGTTTTGCTGATTTAAAAATTTCTCTTACTTCAATAGCAAATTGTTTTAAGCAGACTAGAGAGATTTTACTGCAACCAAATGTCCACCAATTGCTATAAAACTAGTACTTATGTGATTTTCGGAAGCTCCATCGAGATCCTTACTCGTCACTGTCAAATCATCATCGTCTTGATTGGTTAATGTTGCTACGAGTCCTGATCCATGTACTTCTAGTTTTTGATATAATGTTGCCAAGATAGTTTAAAGGAGGTACTCTACATTTAACTACTTTTGTCCGTCCAGCTTGTAATGGGAGTTTCACTGATCTTCTAAGGTTGGAAATACCTTTAAGCACTATTTCACTATTACCAATTATATCTTGAAAATAAATTGTATCTCTACCGTTTAGGAAACGCTGGTATTTCTCTCGTACAATTTTGTAGAAAATCACATAACACTTTGCAGCGTCACCGTTAACAAAATTATCGTAGAGTTTCTTCATGATGCTTATGGTTTGCATTTACGTACTCAACTTAATTATACACTCCTTGTGCATTTCTTTAATACTAGTTTGTCTTCGCGAAATCGATATAAGTAGCGACTAATAGTTGTATATGAACAGATCGCATATCGATGTAGGTGTTAGTTGGCTGATAGTCGTGCCAGCGTTGAGATGACTAAGTATGTGGTTGACGTTTAAGGCTTTAACAGTACCCTTATAAAATGTATTTTCAAAGAGGTGGCTATCATTTCTCTGCAAGAAAATGCTACACCATTAGAATTTTTCTTTGAGCACTAATATTTTTGAGCATAGCTCTTGTCTAAGTACAAATGTAGAATAGTTAGATGGTGTGCAACTATCAGGGCCTACGTTGCAGCTCGGGAGAAGTGCCCAACAAGGACTTAAGTGCAACTTTACGATCTATTATCAACAAAGATGACGTCATTTAGGTAAGAGGTCTCATAAAAGCAAGATGCTTACGAGCTGTGCTGGTCAATCAGTGAATAGCTTAATAAATTAAATAAATACAATCTAAGACGTATGCGCAAGTGTCAAAATTACTTTTGTTATAGGCATATTTATAATAATAAAGAATGTGCATCTTTGAGAAGTATAAGTATGAATTATGGTAAATGCACAAAGTATACGTTTGATTTAGCGCAATGTGCTGCAAATAATGCTACAGCTTTGAATAGTCAGCTGTTAAAAGAACAGCAACGGTAGGATAATATACTTACCTTGATGTACAACTGATGATGAAATAAAATTAGTTTTTGAATAAATTTATATTGATTTTCAATTGAATTTATTTTGTTATATGGAAACGTTATGCTGCATAGAAGATAGAAATAGCGTTGGAACCTTATCAGATTTGAAAATAAAATTTTAGTGATAGGAGAGATAAATGTTTGTATTTAATTATGATTGGCAGATACCACTGCTTGGCTGATGATATAGCTTAGCTACTTACCTTTAGGTCGCTTGATTTGGGATCTGCTTTGGGGATCCAGAGGAAGATTGTGCTATAGCAGAGTAATTTGGAATGTAACTCCAGTACTATGGTAGAAGGCATCCTAGAAGTAGGAGTCACTCATGCACGGCGTCCTATAGGAGATCTTTTACCACCCCATCAGAGATTAAGGCATTAGAGCTTGTGCTTTGGACTTATGACATCAAAGTAGAGGCATGTAGTATAGGAGATGGGGGCCTTAGAGCCATCCATAGTTTTAACGTCAGAGTGGGGCTCGTGTATGATAGTGTGGCCTCCACTCGAGGGGGGATCGTCCCTCACCGACGCACAGTGGGAAGAATAGCCCTTTTTTAAGAAAAAAATCTGCCTTTACTACAAATCATAACCAATTTTCACATCTCATTTTTAAAATACTCGATGGGTTATTAGCTTTACTGTATTGCTGCGAGTTTTTTTATTTAGGTCGAAGATAACATTAAAAAAAAAAATGAACCACAGATAAGTGCAAATTGGTACTTTTTTCTTTAGAAAAAAGATGTTTTTATGGTCTACATTAATAAGAAATCTAACAATCATTATGCCAGCTAGAGTTAAACAAAGTGATCAACAGTAAGTAGTACCATAACCTACAAAAGAGAGAAAATTTTTTTATAATAATGACTTTTTTGAAAAAAAATCTGTATTTACTACAAATCTCAACCGATTTTACCATTTTTTTTTTTTTAACACTCGTAAGATTATGGGCTTTACTGGCAATAGATAATATTTTCATTATTCTAAAAATGTTATATTAACAAAAAAATTATTCTCCACTGTGTAAAAAGACAAACAATTTTTTGTTTTGTACATAAAACTTAAGAAAAAGCATAATAAATTTTTGTAATCATTCAAACACGGTCCAAAAAAAAAATTTGTTTTAACGCGATAAGTTAACTGTATGTCATCATTAATAACACTTAATTAAACTTTTATTCAAATCGTTTAATTTCCTTGAAATTTCACACATACCTGAAGTTACTGTAGTATACTGAAGAAAACTTGAAAAAGGTTAGATACAAAAACTAATGTATTTTTAAAATTGGCTGAGAAAGTATACATGTGTGATAAATTTCTTTTCTTTTTTATATACGAGGGTGGTCCGATAAGTAAATAGCCTACACAAGAAAAACGATAAATTTTGTAAAAATTTCTTTTTATTTTTCAACATAATCTCCATGTAACTCGATACACTTAATCCAGCGATGCTCCA
>JAPYYV010006934.1:0-13846 GCA_030522625.1 Copidosoma aretas | reverse complement strand
TGGAGATTATGTTGAAAAATAAAAAGAAATTTTTACAAAATTTATCGTTTTTCTTTTGTAGGCTAATTACTTATCGGACCACCCTCGTATGTATATGTATACAATATTTACGCAATCATTATTATTACAGAAACAGTTATGAGACTTTTTTTGTTATTTTTAATCATTTTAAAATCAATTATGGATATTATTTTATAATAAGATATCATTATGAAATTCTTTCTTAACATTTTTAAATGTAAATTTTTTATTTTATTTTTTTTTCATTTTTTAAATAGATTTTTATATACTTTTACAATTCCTTTTTTTGTAACATAAGTATTAACTTTTTTATTCTTATATATTAGTACTAATATTATTTTCAATAGAGTAATCTACGTAATTGATTATGCTAGAATTTCTTTTTACATTTACATAATATTATAATTTATAACGCATAACATATTTGTGAACTTTTAATCTTCACTGTTGTGCGTTATTTACATACAAAAATATCTTATATTTTCACATGAATCATCTCCTGCCTGCATATTTCTCCATTATCTTTAAATCCTATATTTTTGACTGATATTGTTGTTTCATTTGTTGTTTTTTTTTGCTATTTACACACACTGCTTTATACATTTTTTTTTTTACTGCAGATCCTACAGTCCATCACCTGCAAAATTCTAAACTCACCTATATCTTTTTCTTTTTGCTTTATTTTTCTCTCTCTGCTTTTTTCTTTGTTTTTAAATTTTACGGATGATAGAGTTGTCAATTACCATATACTTTTTTTGGTTTTTCTGATTGACGAAACTCTTTCTTTTCTTTCTAAAATTTTCTTTGATTTTATCAAGTTCATTTTCCTTCGTAGCTTATTTCATAAATCCTATCGTTGTCCAATCCTTTACTGTTACATACACTACAACTTCTTTGCCTATTTTGTATTATTTTTATTGATTAAATCTGTTAATTCTTCGTTTAGTCATAAATAAGGCCACCTGCTCTTGTCCATTTTTGTTGTGTGCAAAAAGTAAATTTATTCCCTTTTTCTTATGCCTATTATTAGGCTAACCCTTCCCGCCTCCATTTGCCATATATATCATGGTATGTTTGCATTGAAACCCAACATCTGATTGTTACAGTGGGAGAGCAAGAAATGCGTAAATGACAAGCAAATAAAAACGTTGATATTGGGTCAGCTACGCTTGACAGACAACTATATAGTTATAGTACAAACTGTAGACTTGATAAATACTTGACATTCATTAAAACTTTGTTTACGTTATGTATAAGTAGAAGTCATAAACTTTACTTGATCCGCTGGATAGTTCACGAACAATGGAATTCGCTATTAAAAAAACTTTAAAGTTTCAATTTGTTCTAAAATTTCTTAAAGGATCTTACATTAACGTATTTGATTTTACATACTAACAAGATAGTATGTTAATAGGCTGAGAGAGCGATCCCTCTAAACAAAGAAGAACTTTAAGATTGTGTGCAAGAGTATGTAACATCATCAAATTTGAAGACTAAGTTTACCAATAGAAGAACTGGACGACACTGGACAGAAGGTTTTTTCAAACGTCATCCAGAACTCACAATAAGGATGGCACAGAATTTAATCAAAGCACGGGCAGAGGTAACTGAAAAGCATTTGAGAGAATGGTTTTTAGGAGTCCAGTCGTTTTTTTGAAAGTAAAAACTTGCTCACCTTAAAACCTTTTCAAGTCTTTAATTGTAATTAGACAAGTGTAGAGTTGTGTCCAAAAGCCATTAATGTAATTTCAACAGTGAAAAAATTTTTACGCAAGAACCCTATTGCAGTAGGCCTGCGAAGAAGTGTGCGCGAGATCTCAGTTCGATATCCATGCACTGGACCAAACCCTTATACCTCCTACAACCAACCCTCCACCATTGATAGCCTTAAATTATCTTTCTAACGATGCTAAATATAAACAGAACGAAATTAAACTCAGAACACACCCCTGCCGTACTCTTTTTGTACTCCAAAATTTTTCTGACATCACATTTTAAACTTTCACAGCAACTATAGTTTCTTCGTAGATATATTTTATTCTCTCAATTAAATGTTCGCTAATCCCTTCTTGTTCCATCACTTTTCAAAGCATTTCTCTTGAAACCGTGTCAAACGCTGTCTTCAAATCTACGAAGGCAGCGTATACCTTCTTCTTTTGTGCCTTGGCCACCTGAACAACGTGGTTTAAAATATACACGTTATCCATAGTAGACCTCTTTTTTCTGAACCCTGCCTGCCCTTCTGGAAGTATCTCTTTTTCCTCTATTTCCTCAACTAGTCTTTTTCTTGGTATTTCCGCATATACTTTACAAGCTGTTGATAGAAGAGAGATCCTCCTGTAGTTACTCGGTATATTTGTATCACCTTTCTTGTACAGTGGAACAATAGCTGCAACTCTCCAATCCTCCGGGAACCCTTCAAACCTACAAGTTTACTGAATAAATTTCCTGCGCTATATTTCCAGACTTCGTTTGGGATTTCATCCATGCCAGCTAATTTTTTCTTTTTTAATGCCAAGGTTGCCTATAGGATTTCCGTATATGAGATCTCTTTAGACCCTAAGTCTTCTTCTATGGTAACGTCTCTTCTTTCTCCTAACCTTCTTTCTATACTTCACTCTATGAGCATCCTGAAATGTTATATCATTCTTTTCAAAACTTCTCTTTTTCTTCGTATTTCCAAAGAATTTCCACACATTTCGTTTCTAATGCTTCGAAGTTAAGCTTGTTTCATTTCATTGAATTCTTTCTCCTTGTCCTCACATAATTTCTTCCACTCTCTCCTTTCTTTTAATTACTCATCTTTATTCATTTCATCTCCCCTCCATTTATAGTATTCTTCCAATTACAATGTCCTTCTTTATGATTGCCTTATTCACAATATGTTTAATATCAGACCATGTCTCTTTCACGCCGACTATTCCCTTTGTATTCACCTCTTTGCAGAGGTCTTCGGCCCCTTGACTAAATTTTATAATATCTTCTTTGGCCATGAGCGTACTGATTTTTTTTCCTGTGTAACTTTTTTCACACTATTTATTTCTTTTCTCATTTCGATGGTCATATACAATGGCAAATGGTCCGAATCCACCCTCCCTTCCACCTTAAAATATTGTGTATAATCTAGCATGCACCCATCCACCATAATGTAGTCTATCACCGAATTCCCTCTAGACTCTATATACGTGAACTCCCACTCTTCATCATCACCCTCCATCCACCCATTCAAGATAGTGAGCCCTTTATTTTTAATAACTTCAATCAATTGCTCTCCCTCATTACTAATGATTCGAACATTACTAATCCTCTCTTTTAATTTTCCTGCTTCTACATCTGGAAAATTCCCCAGATTACCCGTTTTTATATCAAAATCTCCCCTAATAACTAAATGTTCTGCCACATCTATATTGTAAAATTCTATACTTTTTAAAATATCCCTTAAATTACCAGAATTGTACACCGACCATACATTTACAATTTTTTTATTTAATTCTACTTTACACTTTACTTTACCTTCTTTAACGCATGAGTCAAAATCATTTTTGTTCTCCATCCAGCTTTTTTTTAAATCTATTAAAAAAACCACCTTTTGCTCGCCTTTTGATATTTTTCCCTACTTGCTACTACACATTTCCATACAAAATCTTTTGACAATTAATCCTAAAAATAACTTCAACTTTTTTCTTCCAGCCATGTTATGCATAAACTAATGAAATCGTTGTTTTCTATAAAATTTCAAAAATCCTTATCCTTATCCAAAATTCTCGCGCAATTCCAAAATATAAATTTACCCCCTTTAATGGTTTACTTTTTTCATACTCCTCGCTTCTAACCTGGGCCGTTACTGAAAATTTGTTTGTTGATTATCTACTGTCTGATCTACTTTTCTTACACTATGCATTTTATTTTCCACTGCCTCTCTCTTCTCCCATTTGTACCACTTCTTGTTGACCATACCTTTTTTAAACCCTATTTTTATCTTATGGTCGTTCTCTCTACGAGCCTTAGCTCATTTTAATATTTTACCTTGTAATTTCCAGTCCTCAAAAAATAAATCGTTTTCGATGTAAATTTTCGAGCCTACCAGTATCTTTTTTCTTTGCAAAACCTCTTTCTTTTTTTCAAAACTATTCAATTTTACAACCACCACATGAGCTACTTTCCTCACTTCTAGTATATCATTTGGAATGTTCGCGCCGCATCTTAACTTTTCCGCCAACAGATTTATCATGCTCCCTTTAACGTCTGAGACGTCTCCTAACCCTTTAACTACAATATTATTCTGACGCTCGGCCCGGTTCTTTTCTTAAGCGATACGGTTCATATTTCTCGCTTTAGACTCCGACAAGTTTACACCACTTAGCGCCGTGGCCCTGCTCGATCGCGCTGCCTTCTTTGTTACTATCGAAGCCGTCCAGCCCGTCCCATCCGCTACGCACGCCCCCTCCCGCCCCTCGTATTCCTGTACCGCGCACTATACTTGCCCTAGCCTTTTTTCTCTTTCGGCTTCGTTAACAGCTATACTCTCTATCCTTTTCTCAACTGCCTCTAACCTTCGCGACATATCATTTATTAAATCTGTTAATTCCGCTCTTACTTTTTGTGTTCCACTTTTTCGCGCACCGATCTATCCATGTCTGTTTTTAATCTTATACGCACTTCCATAACCTGCAATCTGGACATATCGTCGACTACTATTTTTCTCACTAGATTGTCCAGCATCTTTTGTGACTTACCACCAATTTTCTCCACCTCCTTTGCCTCCGTTGTTTTTCTACTCCTCAACTTTGATGTTGCATCACTTTTGATTTTGTCCTTATTCATTTCAATAGCACTTAGTGTCTCTAAACTTAAAGTCTCTACTCGGTATTTTCACCTTCACGGCTTCACGCTCGCTGTATCCCGCCTGTTATTCCATCGCCCTAACCTTAATTCACGCACCTGCTCTTTTTTACTTACTTTTATGCTTAAAAATTATGTACTCTTTATAAACCTTACACTGCAACTACTTTCTTACACTATCAACTAACTATTCAACGCTATTATTCTATTTTTCCAATACTAAAATACGCAATTTACGCCACTTTATACGGAGCCTCTCGCGCGCACATTTTCACTCGTACCCATCCACTAACCAAGTCCCGTATTGAGGTAATGTATATAAGCCCAGATTCTCTAATAGAAACACAAAAAATGTAATCATATTTATAAACTGGAATCCAATAGTGGCGATGTTTGCAGTTAAAGCTGTATCCGATGAATGAGATGCACAAGTATAAACATCATAGTCAACTGAGACTGTACTTTAGCAGTGATACCTTTAATGAGAAAGTGGAAATCTTCACATCTTATAAGCACAAATAATACATTGCTGCTCACTTAAAAACTATCGTACATAAATTTTTGTTCACGTATAATAGGGTGTCCGTTATTTACCAAATTTAATTTTTTGATCTTCTACCCTTTTCAAACTCTTTGATGCATCCAAAAATGAAAATCCATTGCTTGAAAACCAAAACATTTTAGAGTTAACATGTGCCACCAGACACATTTTGTTTTCCCATGTAAATAGCATAGAATTTTCAAATTTCAACCTTGTTTGATTTTTTCGACCACGTTAAGTTTTTTTTCTGGATTTTTTAAATCATACCATTGAATTACATATTACTTAGACTTGATTCATTGATTTTTTTTAGCTCAAAACAAGCAAGTTGAAAAAATTCTATTTTGGCCTTCGAAGCCTTCGAAGAACAAAAACTCCAAAATGTGAAATTTTTTCAACTTGCTTCTTTTGAGCTGGAAAAAATCAATTAATTAAGTCCAAGGTATATGTAATTCAATGGTATAATTTATAAATTCAGAAAAAATACCTGAAGTGGTAAAAAAACTCAAACAAGGTTGAAATTTAAAAATCCTATGCTATTTAAATGGGAAAACAAAATGTGTCTGGTGGCACGTGTTAACTTGATAATTTTTTGGTTTTTAGGGAATAAATTTTAATTTTTGAATGTAACGAAGAGTTTCAAAAGGGTAGATGATCAAAAACTTGAATTTTGTACATAACGGACACCCTAATGTATAATCTCTTGACTTGCTACATCAGTCGAAAAAATTACTCGCACATCACTATTTTTAACATCTTCTACAGCTTGTTCTCTGTCAAACTGTTCACGATCTTCATGAATATTCTGGCTCTGGCATCTTATGCCAGAAAAAGCCAAATCGTTTTCCAGATCGTCAACCATGCATCTTGTTTTCGAAAAACTATGATTGCTCTGTCATCTAGGGACTGGTATTGAAAGAACTCCTGTAAATAAATAAAGAATAATTAAATACACCAGGATTGAGTAAATATATGAAAGACGAAAAATAAATAGTAAATAATACCATATTTTATGCCCTTACCAGTTATGTAAATCTTCTGTGTGACTACATGTACAGCTGTCAAATCCATTGATCCAACACAATTAGTAGCATGATTCTTCATGTTCTAGCTGGTGAAAATACATTTTCTTCATTTTTACCTAAATTGTTCATAAGATTATCAATCATACGAGAAATTTATGCTGTAATTACGCAGAGTGACTATCAGAACGGACATCGAACAAAGTTTTCTTGATTTAAGCCTTGAAGCCCATGTCCAACATACGATCAGTTTTATCCGGAGTAGGATACACATTTAACATCTGAATTTCCACTTTGTCCAGATCATTAGGTATTCCTGGAGTGGCAACAACAATTTCAACTCCTTCTGAAAAACTTTGGCTTGCTCTTTTCTGCTTTTTTTCAGGCATACTCTAAAATTAAATATAGTCATTGGCATAAGACTCACCAAAATTTTTTCAATTCAATCATTCTATTATATCATCTTATGAGTTGTTTATACTCACGTCTTCCAAGATTGATTAACTTGTTTCTGAATTGGTAAAGCTGGTGCCATGACCAAAGCCATAGCAACTCTAACCAAAGGATCTCTGACTTCTGAGAGTTTCTTGATTATCAATGTTTATAAGTAAGTATAAGATATGCAAGAGTTTTTTCTAAGACAATTATCACCATAAGCACAACAGAATATTGAAGTGGGATTTATAGAAGTCACTAGCACTGGACATGAGAAAAAATGTGATTTACCTGTACCAGGTAGAGCAATAAAAATCGTGTCGGCCGCTTAGCAGTATTGATCATGCTTGGCATTGAATGAGACTTGGTTTGCTGGAACTTTGTTTTTTTCTTTGTACTAATATATATATATGTATATATACATGTACATGCCAGTTATTTGAATAAGCAAGTGATTTTGATGTTCAATGTAAGCACCATTATGCTTGATGATACACAAAAAAACACAAACAGTAACAGGATTCTTCATGTACGATGTAGCTAATCTTCTGAATCCAGAGGGCCAAGTTACACTGTCTTATCGAAGCGGGGAAAGCATAATTACTTTATCCCAATTCGCTTTGTAATATATAGATTTATATAGAAGTATATGAAACAAATCGAGTATGTTTAACCTCAAACAAGAACACAACAACAACGGCAGCGCAGCAGACTGTTTATTTGATGCATGGCGTCGAGAGAGAGAGAGAGCACTGGTGTAACATAGCCCAAACTTAAAAATCTTACCAAGTGGGGACGAAAGAAATACACTAATTGAGTTTATCCGTTTCACGTTTTAAAATAAACTTACAATTTAGTTTGTAACAAAACAGTTTTTAAATCACTAGTAAAAATATGTAGAATGGCGCGCAACTCTTATTTTTGTCATTCTCAAAATTTTTTTGCTACTTATAAAAACATGTAAACTCAGTGTTGCCTTGGCACTATTGCTCATAAAAAAGATTATTTTAAAACATTTTATCATTATGTTACTGCGATTTCCAGAGTTGAGCGCTATTTCCTAATCTATTATAAGTTGATTTCTCAAATCTCACTTGATTTCATTCAGTATTATTGAAGAAAAATATGAAACGGTGAATTGGCTTATTAAGACACATAACCTCACCTTCTGACGTCCTCTGAACACGACAGAAAAAAAATCCGCTGCCAATCTATTAGCACAAAGTTTTCTCATTACATGTTCTACTTATTTTTTGCACTCCCCCTTATCCATTTTTTACTTTATTAAAAACTTTATTCTTTAAAAAATGTTATGCACTTAGAGATTTTCTACTACAAAATGTTCTATAACAATTTTTTTTAGTCAAAATAACTTAATCAAAAAAATCGATGTTTCAAAATTGATATAAAATTAGAAATAAAGAAAAAAGTATCGATGAAATGATGATGTTTCTCCTCGAGTGTTCTCACTAGCAGCGCCACCGTCGCTAAGGTACTTTGTATATATAGGTATACTAATTACCGTAACCAAACGAATCGTGACGATTCAGTGCCGTTATCGAGATGTTCTGTATATCTCACCAGCTGTTACTCATTAATTAGTGTGTGGACACGAAGCTGTCTGCTTTCGGTTTTATTATAACTTTACAGAATTATAAGCATACATCTTTAATAAATTTATAAAAAGTAAAATTATGTTCTGTTAAGAATTGCAACAATAAACCATGTTTTAAATTTCCTAAAGACCAAGAATTGAAAAAGAAGTGGTTAGATGGAATACGACAGCCTACTTATTCTCCAAAATCAAAGCATGGTTTATGCGTTAATCACTTTAAAAAACATGATTATTCATCAAACTGCTTAAGTATTCGTCAATAATGAAGAGTAATATTCTGCAAAAGTTTTATGTAAAATAAATAAAAAATATCACTTTGTAGGCTATCCGGTGAAAAGATACTGTTTATGTAGTCGAGCAATTCCATCAATATTTCCTTGGAATAACGATCTGCAAGATCAAAATTTATTTGATACGAGTTGCAATTCAATATGTGAATTTGAATGCAACGTTTACGAGGAAATTGTCGATTTTGAAGTTGCAGAGTAAGAGATCAAGTGTGAACCACTGACAGCTTTTACAGCTGATATTGTCCCAAAAATTTCAAGTAATTAAAAGTCATAAATAGGAAATTAAACTACAAAACCGCGCTTTGACATATATGAATTAAGAAACGATCCAAAAATAATTTTAGAATTTACTGGACACGAAAATTACGAAATTTTTATTTTATATTTCAAAGTCTTGGTGACAGGGTATATAACCTAAAGTGTAGAGAAAAAGGTTCAAGCCAGGGTTTGTGATTAAAAATCCAATTATTTTCAACCCTTTGGAAATTGAGAAAAAACTGTACAGATATAGAGTTAAGTATCTGCTTTAATATTACAAAGGTTTCAGTTGGCAACATTTTTAAGACGTGGATTGTTTTCATGGCAAGTCAGTGGTCAAAAATAAACCTGTGGTCAACTAATCCCTTGACCAAGTACTACATGCTAAGTTAATTCAAGCAGGATTTTCCTAGTACCAGAATCATAATCGATGGCACTGAAATGCATGTGCAACGCTCAAACAATCCAAAGTTACAACAAGCAACTTTCAGTTACTATAAAAACGATACAACTCTAAAAACTATTATTGGAAGTACTTTTGGAGGCTTGTTTTCCTACTGCAGCGACTCTTATGGAGGATCGACAAGTGACTGACAAATGATTGAAAGAGGCGACCATCAATGGAAATGTGATCCAGGAGACATAATAATGGCAGATAGAGGTTTTAATGTTCAAGATCTATTTGCTACTTTTAATATTACAGTTGCCACACCATGTTTGGTAAAAAGGCAGAGGATATTTACCCTTAAAAGAATTATTATAAGCAGAAAGCTTTCACGATATCGAGTACATATAGAGCGTATTATTGGTTTGTTGAAAACTTAAAAAATTTTAAGTACTAAACTAAAACCCAATTACATAAATTATGCAGAGAAAATACCTAAACTTTGTTTTATGTCATGTAATTTTAGAGACTGTATTAAAAAATAATTATTTATTAATCTCACAGTTTTACATTTGTACATTTTTTATCACAAACATACAGGTTGTTAAGTAAAATAATTTTGATACCTTTTGTTCTTTATCAAATCATACATTTTAGTGGATTTAAAAAAATACTGATCATAGTCTTTATAAATGTATTTATTCTAAATTTCATGCTTTAAATAATCATTATAAAAATTAATCAACTTCTGAAACATTTCATTAATGAACACATCGTTCCTTGTAATACTTGAACGCAATAGAGACTTGAACGTGTACACCAGAAAATCACAGTAAGATCTGCCAGTTACCATCATTTGTCTTTGAATCTGGTAATAGTATGGATGATCTTCTCGTAACGTATAACCACCAGATTCAGTAAAAACCAGGTAATAAATGTTAATGGGACTGGCTATCTCAAATCGACTGGAGTATGGACATTTAACTTCAACGTCAGTCATTTCAGCTAAGAGAGCATCTGGACTGGCTCCAATAAATGGGTAGTCTTTCATTATAACTAAACCTGATTTTTGAGTCTTTATTTGGCTTTGAAGATTTACTTTTTCAAAGAGTTTAATGGCTGTTTTTTCATAAATATTTCCATGAGTAGTCTGTTTCGAGGTGAATGACTGAAGGTTTACTATAGACTTGGCCATAGCAACTTCTCGCTTTGCATCTGTTATTTTGCAACAATCATAGAATTTGCTTGCTGTTAAACGATGTTGTCTGTAAAAGTTCTATGCTTGACTATCTTTCTGACGTGCTATTTCCTGAGTAATACAGTCTCCTCGAAAACGTCAACTAAGAAAAGCTCTTTTAACAAATGATATCGAGCATCATATTTCAAATAATTATGATCAATAAAGATTTCATACGGATTTGCTGGCTCCGTATGTTTTTAAATAGGCATTTTACAAAATGGAGAGCCTTTTACTAAATTCATAAAGTAATTGTTGTACCGCACATTATACTCTTCATCACAGTCATCTAAACTTAGTTTAATCCTTTTTCCATTTTTTCTAGTTTGCATATTTACAGCTTTTATTGGAGATCCAGAGAATCTTTTCTTTGGTTGATGAAACATTTGCAAATTATCAGTGCAAGCATGCTTAGTCGAATAACATTTTTTCATATGCGCATCTTTGACAGCAATTAAAGTGACGCATACATGTTTAGTGCTATTACTACATCAATATTATAACTAACATCTTTCTTCATCTGAGCGCTGCCTTGTGAAGCAACATAATAAAAATCATATGTACAAATTTTATCATTTATTAAAGTATAATGGATTATTATTCCAAAATAGTCATGTATTTTTGTAACCTTTTAAACAATATCTAACAAAGTGTAAGTAACCGTTGAGGTACATTTCCTCGGAAATCCCAAGTTTTTTTTGAAATAATTAAAAATATTCATTGATATGGTCTTGGGTGCCTTTAAGAACAGGACTACCAGCATTTATATCTTTGTATGAATCTTTTTTTGGAGTGCGGACTACGTCTACTTCTGCCTCACCATCTGCACAGTCATTGCCAAAGTTGTTGTTCTTGTCATAAAAAACTAATCGGTAAATATAGTAAATGCGAAAAATTACTGCATCTTGACGTTCTGTCAGTTTAATTTTTTATTTGTAAGTATTATAACTACAAGAAATGCACGTGTCAAGCGTTTCGACGTTTTAATTTATATATTCCAACTCGTTAACTGTCATACCACCATACACATCCATTTCAAAAACCGCGATTACATACACTATTACCCTATTAAGGGGGCTCCAGCGGGAGGAGTTGAGAGGTCGTACGTAGTTGAATTGATAGGAACCCGTTGATTCCAGCGGTGTCTTTATTTACCCCTCTAACCGTGAAAAATATTGAGATATTTGCTCTCAAAGTTCGCACATTATACAGAACCTCTTATGGAGCAACCTGAAAACATCGTAATTTTCTAACCATAACCGAGGAGTTACATATCAAGACACGGACTGTTTTGAAAAAAAAAACCTCAGCGTTCAAATGGTAGCTCGCAAAATATCGGTATCCGTGAAAAATTCGAGATATTCCGTGGAGTATGGGTCGTATCATTTTTTTACCATACAGCTATACATATATATGATGGTGCAGATGCTCACATCATGTATATGTATATACAGCAGTAAGCAGCAGTGATACCAACTAGCTCAATTATTTTCGGGGTGGTATCACTTCGCGCAGGAGCCCCCTTAATACATAAATATAAAGAAAGCTCTGAGAGCTTTACTAATACAAACAAGCAGACGACAATGGGTATACCTATACATACAAAGTACCTTAGCAACGGTGGTGCTGCTAGTGAGAACACTCAAGGGCTAACATCCTCATTGACATCTTATTTTTTAGCGGTAATAGATATCCAAAAATAAAAAAAATTACCTTTGTTGTGGCTAAACCTGTCAAAGGAATCCTGAAATATAATTAATAACATCCATAATCTCGTACACCCGCACACATCCTCATCAATTATCTTTTTTTGTTTATCTGAAAATGACATTTTGTAGGAAATCTCATAATCTCTAAGATTTTTCACCACAAAATATTCTGAAACAACATTTCATGCAAAAAAATTCCATTCTTTCAGAAAAATTGAGTTTCTCAAATCGATTAAATCGACATAAAAACTAAAATTTGACAGCAAAACTCAAATTTTTTTTTCAGCGGTGATAGGAACCCAAAAACAAGAAAAAATGAGCCCTGTTGGGTCAAAATCGGTCGGGGGAATCCTAAGATACAACTCATTACACACATACTCACACACAAACACACACACACACACACACACACACGCACAGTCGGACACATTGCAAAAATAATGTATTTCGATTCTAAACTTTATACAACATATTTATTCTATGATATCTCGACATGTGATTTTTTGTCCATAACAAAGTTTCCTCTATAAGGAAGTTATGTCAATTCTTCTCTGTCTGTATGTGCACTTGTGTATGTATAGATGTATTTATGTATGTATGTTTATACATAATTAGTC
The DNA here is from genome assembly GCA_030522625.1 of Copidosoma aretas. Classification (NCBI taxonomy): domain Eukaryota; kingdom Metazoa; phylum Arthropoda; class Insecta; order Hymenoptera; family Encyrtidae; genus Copidosoma; species Copidosoma aretas. Next base: position 874 of record JAPYYV010006934.1, on the reverse strand, counting down.
AGATTCTTTTGATTTTTACGTGTTTCTGACGATCGTCACTTGTTACCTCGCCCCCCCTCTCAAATTTTTTTTTTCTCCGTGATTTAGCTTAAAAAAATTTTTTTCTTTTCTGAATAGCCCCCCCTCAAACCCCCCTTACCCCCCCTCAGGGACATAGAAGATTTTTCAGATCTTGCTATGTAAATATAGTTGTGAGGACTTTAATTTTCTCCGCCCCCTCTCTCCACCCTCGCAACCCTCCCAAATTCGCTTGTTTTCTTCGTGATTTAACGTAAAAAAATATTTTTCTTCTCTTAGGAGCTGTATTTCCTAATTTTATACAAAGAATTAGTTATATCAATTATAAATTTAATATTTTATGATGATTTTTCCACTCCACCTTGCGGTAATTATCCAGGAGCGCTTTTTTAAAGTGGTTCCCTAATTCCTCTTAGTAACATCAACACTATTACCATAATAAGCTATTTCATATATATATATATGTACAATGGCACTGTGTAACGCATGATGCAATGTTATAGTAAACAATCGTACAGGCAGACTGCAGGTACATCGCGCAGTTTTAATGACGCTCAGCGAATAGCCACAATTGTGTTATTTCGTTTGTTGTGGTGCGTGTGCATGTATTGAATTATGTTACAGCATACCTATATATTCATCATACTTCATACATAGATATACTGTAACATCGGAATGACCGTACGGTGCTTTCCCTGTTAGGTGAGCTGCTAGCCCAGTAGATTCTCCTTGTATATACGAGGTGTGTTAAAAAAGTTGACTTTTCAAATTTCGCGGGCAACGTACTTTCGATTATCGATTTTTTTGTTTTGTTATGTTGGTACACTCTTCCCGAACATCTGTACCAAGTTTTAAG